>JABBWB010000529.1:0-22074 GCA_016628085.1 Suillus occidentalis
ATTTGCGTAGTAAACGAATCTGTGGTCCCAAAGATCTTGATAGTTCGCGCGTAGTCGCCCATTGCATGAAACTTATATGTACTTAGATTAAACTTTTTCACCCTCGGTCCGCTGGATTCTGGGGTAGCATTATTGGATTCTGCGGACCTTCATTGACGGGCAGTCTTCTCTTTCATCCCTAGTTGTAGTATTAGACCTAATATAGTGGCAACTACCAGCTTTCAAATTGACATAATTCACAGCAATTACCAGTAGTGCACTTTGACCTAATTGCATGGCTCTTGCCAGGTCCCTACTTTGCTGCATGTTTTGGCTTTCACAGCCGCATTTTTGGGATTTTTGAAACTCAGCTATGTTTTCAGCCACAAATGTGTTTTCCACATTTGTCAGATGTTTTGGTATGTTTTATTCCACAATTTTGGCCTCCAAAAGCGGAAATTCACAAAAAAACATCCTGTTTTGGTCACCTCCTCATGTCAAGCCTCCCCACATTATTCCCACACTCCACAATTTCGCATTTTTAGCCACCTACTGTGGGAATTACCCAACAACATCCAAAACATCATCCCAATATGGTACACCACATAATTACAATTATTCCCACACCCTCCCCACCTCACTGCAGCTTCACCACTACACTAGTCTGCATCTGTTGGCGCCATCGATACCGTAGTACACTCGATTTCCTGTTTTAGACACGTCGTTTTGCAAATGTCAAACAAATCAAACTCAGTCCGACGATGCCGAACAGCCGAAACATGTCAGATAGCCTGTAGATTAGAACATATTGTAAGACTTAATCTATTCCATGACCGTAATACTATGGGGGCATTTGTCTTCTGTTCAGATGAAGGACGTGCTCTCTGTTGGAAATTACTCAAAGAGACCATGCCATTTGACACTCATGACTACCAGCTCGAAGTCATAACACACATGCTGGATGGCGAGGATGTCCTATGCACGACAGCTACGGGATCCGGGAAGACAGACACCTTTATTCGACTCATGCACGTCATTATAGCGCTGTCCAAAAACCCATCACTCGCACCTGGCAAAAACTTCCCCCCTGATCCTGCAATGCTTGCAATATGTCCGACAAAAGCACTTGAATATGATTTGGTGCGTTTCTGCACAGTGATTGATGTCCATCGAGAATCAATGTCAATGTGATCAACAGGCGGAAAAAATGACCCGAGCTAAACTCACGAATGCCGTCATTAACCAAGACACTGTCGCTGCAGCGCGCAAAGCAAGCAACGATAATTCCTGCCTATTCAAAAATGTCTGTGAAGGGACTGCAATTATTCTGCTGTCTCCAGAGCAGGCACTATATGACGGAGAGGTGCCAATGCGGCTGTTGTACACGAAAAGATCGTATGGAATGGATAATGCAAATTCATGAATTCCACGGGCCATTGGCAGGGCCTGTGCTTGAGTAGAATGACAGAATGCTAGGGAAGACAGTGCATGTGTACAAACCTGTAGCGTGAAAATCAGTATGCCTCACAATGGTGAAACTGTTTGAAACTCATGAGGCGGACAGGACGAATACGACGCTGAGTGTCTTTGCCTCGGCGCTTGCGTTGCGGGCCAGTAGCAATGGCTTCTAGAAGCGCCATTGCAAGGGGTTGTTCCTTGCGCAGTGTCTCTTCTACTTTGGTAACCGTCATGCTCCCAATGTCATCCCAATCGGAGGATTGACGAGATTCCGAGGGGGCAAATGAGACATGAAGGCCATTTCTGGGCCTGACAGCGTGCTTGATGTCTTTGACAAGCTTTTGCTTCACGGTCTGAGTTGCAAACGAGGAGAGTGCGGGACGGACTCCTTTGAGCTCAGTGTAGGGAGGTGTTGTTTCGAACATAAATTTGAGTTCAGGGTCGTTGTCGCTAAGGATGCCGTCTGGTGAGTGAAACCACACGTGAATGAGGTCAGCAGGAGTATACTTTGTCCGACCACGAAGGAAATGTTGGACATAAGCAGCATGCGAAGATGTTCGAGAAGTGGATTTATCACCCTTTACAGGAGGGCGAAAAGCATGGTACAGGAACTCCGAAAGTGTCCAGTTTACGTGCTCGATTGCACAGAGTATATAGGCGAGCTTGCTGCCAGCGTTGGTTTTGGGGACACTAGTTGCATCTGTCCGTGCCTTCTTCGCGCTCGATGAGTGGAGAATGAATTGAGGAGTGTAATTTTCGTCTGATGGTGAAGACCTTTTGAGTGGGGTGGATGTCTGTGGTGCGGCAACACGTGAAGTGGAAGGGAAGTGGTAGCCACTCTTCGTAAGCGGAGTGGTACAGCTGGCCATGATTAAACAGACCTCACTGCAGATTTAATGTAATATTGAGACGCGACGCGACGCGACTGGTACGCACTGAAAGGCAATTTGCAATATAATCAGTCTCTGCTCTGACAGTCGTTGCCGAACAACCCGGCAAGTTTTTTTTCATACCAAATAAGGCAACCAGGGTGTACTACGGTATCGATGGCGCCAACGAAAGCAGACCATAATCAAGAAGGAACGACTGTCTTCCTTCTATATGGTCTGGCTAGGGGAGACTACCACTACACCACAATAGGTCCTCCCTTGTATCTAAGTAGTAGTTTGGTATATATACACATAATATAATATAATAGACCGCTTTTTTTGTCTATTTGTATGCCTGCTCCTCCTCCAGGGCCTTTTCAAAATAGGGATGGGTACAGAACAATTTCGCACTTTTGCCCCTTTGATAGGGGGATGTCCCAGGACATTCAGAACATGTTTATGAGTATATATGAAGTGATTCACACCTTTATTTCACCCCCTGAAGCGTCCTACATCAATAGATATAGCACATATGCAAGAAACACAGAATATGTTCCCATTTGATCATTTTCAGGTGAATAGACTTGTAAAAATTAATCCCAGCATCTATTCAACAATAGTAACAATGTATCAGGAGCCCAGGACCATAGGGTAATACCCTGTTGCATGGTGTGCCCCCCCTCTCCTGGTGGTTCACCCCCTGTGAAAATTTTTCCTGTAGGACCGGACCTTGATTGAGGTGAGGGGTATATTTCTATGTATATTTGGAGTAGATCCATCATATAGCTGGCCCAGGACACAGATAGGATCCTGCTACAGGAACAAAAACATGGAAAATCGCATTTTTGACACTTTTGATGTTTTTCAGTATCTTACTCTTGTGTAATTAATCCAGCCTGCTCATATATATTCAGTAGTACATTCATAAATATGTTCTATGTCAAGGATCAGCCCTACATAGGGCGCAAATATGATATCTGATGTACAGGACCTATTTCTACTGATAAAGGACCTACATAGTAATTAAGCCTCTGATAAGCGATCTGATACCTGTAATACCTCTCATATATGTCCCTGATGATATATTTGAAGATTTAGAAAGATCCATGAAGGATTGACAGAATGACAAGTAACATGACATATGTGTGAAAAGTGACAATTGTCATCTGTTTACACAAAGTCACATTTGTATATAATTTAGACCAAAGATTTCATTAAAAATATGTAGGATGCATAGTAGACTACTAAAGAAACCTCTACTACATACTGCCCTGAGGCTAGAGAATTGTGGAAGGAATGTAGTGTATATTTGAGTTGATTCAGCAACTGCCCACTGACCATTTTCGATGTTTTGGGCCCTTGAACTTTCCCACACTCAATTTCTTATCTATTTCACTTCCTCAGCACTCAATTCTTGTTGGATTGTGCTATAAATTTAGAGCTATGATACTGAATATATTTGAAATCTACTCCAGCTGTCTGATTATTAAATTTCGATGTATTGAAAGGATGGGCTCCTTATCAGTAGAAATAGCAAGCATTCACACTAACTCAAACCTCCAGCCTATTTTGAGCTGATCCTTATCACCAAAGGCAAGTATATATGCTATAATAATGATATATGAACAGGTTGTATTATCTATACAAGAGTAAGATACTGAAAAACATCAAAAGTGTCAAAAATGCGATTTTCCATGTTTTTGTTTCTGTAGCAGGATCCTATGTGTGTCCTGGGCCAGCTATATGATAGATCTACTCCAAATATACATAGAAATAGACCCCTCACCTCAATTAAGGTCCGGTCCTACAGGAAAAATTTTCACAGGGGGTGAACCACCAGGAGAAGGGGGGCACACCATGCAACAGGGTATGACCCTATGGTCCTGGGCTCCTGATACATTGTTCCTATTGTTGAATAGATGCTGGGATTAATTTTTACAAGTCTATTCACCTAAAAATGATCAAATGGGAACATATTCTGTGTTTTCTTGCATATATGCTATATCTATTGATGTAGGACGCTTCAGGGGGTGAAATAAAGGTGTGAATCACTTCATATATACTCATTAACATGTTCTGAATGTCCTGGAACATCCCCCTATCAAAGGGGCAAAAGTGCGAAAGTGTTCTGTACCCATCCCTATTTTGAAAAGGCCCTGGAGGAGGAGCAGGCACACAAATAGACAAAAAAAGCGGTCTATTATATTATATTATGTGTATATATACCAAACTACTACTTAGATACAAGGGAGGACCTATTGTGGTGTAGTGGTGAAGCTGCAGTGAGGTGGGGAGGGTGTGGGAATAATTGTAATTATGTGGTGTACCATACTGGGATGATGTTTTGGGTGTTGTGGGGTAGTTCCCACAGTAGGTGGCTAAAAATGCGAAAATGCGGAGTGTGGGAATAATGTAGGGGTAATGTGGGGAGGCCTGACATGAAAAGGTGACCAAAACAGGATGTGTTTTGTGAATTTCCACATTTGTGACTGAACACATAGCTGAGTTTCAAAAATCCCAAAAATGCGGCTGTGAAAGCCAACACACCAGGCAAAATAGGGACCTGGCAAGAGCCATGCAATAGGTCAAAGTGCACAGCTGGTAGTTGCCATGAAAGGTGTCAATTTGAAAGCTGGTAGTTGCCATTCATATTAGGTCAAATACTACAACTAAGGCTGTCTCTTTGGGTAATTCCACAGTCTCAAAGACAGCACAGGTGGAGTCACGGAACTTCCGCAATTGCCTAGACAGGATCTTGAATGTTTCCTTGAGAAAATTCAGTGTCGATTCAGAATGAATTCATAACTTAGCGAGTGCGTGCCATTGAGCGAATCTGTATAAGAGAGATTGCACGATCGTGTCGTGGCTAGCAGGAAATAACCCTTCAAACACAGGCATTGCACACTGACGAGGGGCTGTTAGCAAGCTAGGCAGGAGATAGTTGAGTAAAGCCGAAAACACCTGCAAGATGTCTTCAAAGTCCCGGGTGGCCAGTCTCTTCATCTCGGAAGTGTTGTTGGCAAAGGTCCAGATTATCCCATTACCAAAAGCTGGTACCTGACGAAACCTAAGGTTGTAATACCATTTGCATCATATGAAATGCATATAATTTTCACCTACCTTGAATCCAAGGTTGCAACTAACTTGACTCCTTCCGGCAGTGCATAGAGGATCCTTATAAGGTGGGTTAATAGCGCCTTCCAGGTGCCTAGCTCGCACTCGTGCATGAGGTCTACAACCAGCATGCGAAATGGGTCAAGGCCCAGTGCTCCCAGCTTCTCGACAAATTGATTCTGCGAGTTAATCGTGTGAGGTAGTATGACAGAGCGACAAACAATTGACGCTTACTAGGACAGGTACCCACGAGCCCTCTCCAAGTGCCTCTTCAACCTTGGCGCCATCGACAATATTTCCCCACTTGTAGATGTATTCTTGTGCCCGGACAACATTGTTCTTGATGTAGACTCGGACGTTCTGTATACGGCTCTTCATGTCCTTCACAAGACCTAGACAGGTAAACATGCTCTTTGGTGTAAGGCAATGGGGGCAGGCGCAGGCGCCCATGTCTTTCATAGCAGCAATTAAAACCCTGTGACTTGTTCAGAAACACGCTTATTTTAATCACAGTACGCACTTTTCAGGATAATCAGCCGAGTATGTGAATATGCAAGGAAATATCCTGTGAAACACGCCATCAGTGCATTTCAACACAATACCATGGCGGTATGCAAGCAGAAAGTCTTCAGATAGTAAGGTATCCCAGCATGCGTGAAACAACTCGCGCCGACAGTGCATGTGAAGGGCGGCCATGCCACTTTTCGATATCTGAGGTAAGTTGTGAATAATATCTTTGACCCTATCAGGCAACTGATGTGGCAAGATCAAAGTGACGCCTGAATGTGGTAAGGAAGTAAGACTCACCAACGGGAGAAACCCTACAAGGTGACAAGCGCTAGATTTTGGTGCAGATCATGCATACTTGGTCAAATTGCCAAAGTACATATAGAGAGGCCAGGCTTTTGCTGTTCCGAAGTTCGCTAGATGTGTTGCATCCGAGAAAAACATGAGACCAGCTATTACCCATTCAAGTGAACATCCAGGCTCCTTGGGGAGCTTCTGCAGCTCGTCTTGGGCCTCCAGCCAAGAGTCGGATGTGTACAACTCATCGAATATTCGTTCCTGATGGTTGTCCAATGGGTCCTTCCATAGATGCTTGAAAGGTAGAAGATGAAATGCGCCCGCTTGGATGTCCATGAAAGCTGAACGTATTACTTCGACTAGGGAACTGCATGGGTATGGGTAACCCGCACGGGTCACGGGTATGGGTACCACTGGGGTACAGGTACGGGTCTAAGGTAGCGATACCTGTACCCCTACCCATACCCATGCCACAGGTTTGACCGGTATCATGTGATCAATGTGTCACAATTCTTCTGTTTGTCACTGCTCACTATTGACATTTGTCCATTTGCCCATGGCTGCACAAGTTGATGATCTCGGAGAGTTCGAAACAGTGCTGGTGACACTGTACTAATACAGGTATGTTTTTATTTACATCTTTGTACTGCTTGTTTTTAATTTCTTGCATTTGGTTCATTTGTCTAGGCTTGTCTGCACTTGTTTGAACTTGCCTTCATTCGTTTTCACTCCCCTGCACTTGCCTGCACTTGTTTGGACTTGCCTGCATTCGTTTGGACTTGCCTGCATTTGTTTGGACTTGCCTGCATTCGTTTGGACTTGCATGCATTCGTTTTTACTCCCCTGCATTTGCCTGCACTCGTTTGGACTTGCCTGCATTCATTTTCACTCCCCTGCACTTGCCTGTACTCATTTGAACTTGCCTGCATTCGTTTTCACTTGCCTGCACTCATTGGGATTCGCCTGCATTCATTTTTACTCCCCTGCACTTGCCTGCATTCGTTTTCACTCCCCTGCACTTGCCTGCACTCATTTGGACTTGCCTTTATTTGTTTTCGCTCCCCTGCACTTGCCTGCATTCGTTTGGACTCGCCTTCATTCATTTTCACTCCCCTGCACATGCCTGCACTCATTTTCACTTGCCTGGACTCATTTGTACTTGCCTTTGTTGATCTGGACTTGCCTGGACTCGTCTGCATTCATCTCGGCTCGCTTGATTTTGTCTGTGCATGTCTGCGCTTGCCTGTGCTTCCACTCCTCCTTCTGGTGCCCTTGGACTCAGATGCCATCTACACATGTTTGAGTCACGTCAGCATTCGCTGATGTGTGCAGGACATGTGTACTGAGCACTAGTACTGATGGCTGACCTGCGGGTATACCCCTCATGGGTAATACCCTGGGTCTGTTTTGTTGATACCTGCAAGAAAACCCGTACCCGCACCATGGGTATGGGTATATCTCCGGGTACGGGTACGGGTTGGACTGCCCACACCCGGGGGTATACCTGTGCAGTTCCCTAGTCACCAAACGGTTTACCACTCCGACGGACCGCATCAATCTTTTGAGCAGGCTGCAGGAGGGACACGATGATGAGGGAAATCTCATGGGTAAAGAAGTTGCCGGTTCTGACATACCTCCACATCGCCTTCCAGACCTTGAAATACCAGACACATCGCCAAATAGTTCATTTTACGATTCTGCATTTGGATGCTTTGATGATATGCATTTCATGGTCAATCTAGTAGATGGCGCCCACTTCTCGCATTGGCTAAATGAACCCGTACTCAGTTCTCCCACTTCTCCCATTCCCATCCGTGGCGCTGGCCCAGATCCCGCTCTCTTTTCCTATACTTTTACACCCAGCGCATCCTTCTCACCGTCGGAATTTGCGGCCCCGCATCAGCTGCAGATATCATTATCGCTGGCTGATGGCTCAGATGGTTATCTTAGCTCTCCAGGCCTTCGCGTGGCTTCCATATCTCCTGCAGAAACTTCACTCAGACCCCCATCATGGGCAACTCAATTGTGGGACTCGCAACAATACGAAGCTTCCTCATCAGCCCATGTTCATCAACCCCTGTCAGAGCACCCTTGTGGAGTCAAACGCCAATGCTTTCAACCAAGATGAGACTCGGGTTTCCAGTCTTCTAGTGCACCCATCCAAACAGGCATGCCGTCAATGACGAGGAACTATAGTTCCCGTCGTGGCGACTCTGTCAGCGTTACCGATGATCGCGACATAACCGTGCAATGCAAGAAGTGGCTATCCGCTGAAGAACTTTCCAGAGCAGACAAATCTGACTTGTGTATGCAACTATCTCATCTCGCCAACCTCCACTAATTCCGTTGTAGCTCCTCTCAAGTCCATACTCAAGCAGCCCAAATTGGCACTGAGTGCTTGGCAGCTCTACTTTACCGACTGGATACAGCGGCACCAAGCAACGAGCACCAGAAAACTCAATGTTGCCCAGGCTGCCAAGGAAGCTGGTCAGGAGTATGCTAGTTTGACTCCAGAAGAGAAGGAGGTCTGTTCTATTCCTTCTTGAGTCTGCATAAGCTGATGTGTCACAGCCTTACAAGCGACGGTCTGCGGTCCTGAAAGAGGCTCAAGAGCGCGAGAATGCAGCCTACATGAGAAGTCTCACTCCTGATGATATCAAGAAAGAGAACACATTCCATACTGCCCAGCGAAAGGTGGGTCATTCTCGCAAGAGCAACATCAAGGATCCAAACGCGCCCAAGAAACCGCTTAGCACCTACTTTGGCATGTTCCTGCAGCGCATCCGGTCCGACCCTGCCCTTGTGAGGGAGACATTTGGTGATGAACAAGAGACTACTAAGCAGAGCGTGCTAGCTGCTGCCAAATGGCGATTGATGACTGATGATGAGCGCAAGATATGACAAACCCTCTAATTATCGTGTAATTGCCTGATCACGTTTTTCAGCCTTTCCTTGTGCAAGCTGAGCAGGAGAAGCTCGAGTATGGGGCTGCACGGAGGCTGTATGAGGAAGGCACCACTGATGTTGGCACCAGTATCAATTTCAGCATCTTGCCAGGCAGCCCCAGCGGTGAGTATCCATTCCGTGCCTTACGGGCAATCAAGATGGAGTCGTTCAGTTCGGAGAGCGAGAGCGAGGGAGTTGCAACTGACGATAGCCTCAGTCGATATACCCGTATATGATACCATTTTCTCTAAGTAACTTGCTATATGTTCTTTTGTCTTATGTTCGTTTGTTCACGACGCAGGGCTTGCTTGTTTACGACTTTTTTCGCCTCGATCACCCTCACTGCCGCATGTGGGGATTCGCACCAACACTATGTTCAGACAATCCCTTCTACTACTCTGCAAAAGGCCCAGCACAGCAACAACGTGGATTCCGAGTCTGTTCATGGTATGCATCAGCAAATTCCCTACAAGATTGTACATGCTTACAATATTTGCCTTCGCGTGATGAGTTGTGGTTGCTTTGCAAATCCAAACAATCAATTGTAATGATTGTAAGCTAGTTGTGTGACACTTCGTATATTTCGAATCCAGCCATCGATTGCAATCGTCTTACAAACCATCTGCGGTGCCGCACACTTCATTCAAGTTGGATCTGGTAAGTTTGGTCAATTGTTGGGCAATACATTGTTGCATTTCAGGCTAATCATTCGACTACACTAAGATTCTAGTTATTCCATGTGCAGCCAATTGCACTTCCAACAAGTGCACCTTTCAGGCTTCCTCACAGCAGCTTGATTTCCGCCTCATAACGCTTGATTTCCGCCTCCCAGCGGTCCGAAACAAGTCTCCGGATGTGCATCTGAGAGACCATGACAGGCGCTGGTGTTTGGTGGTAGGGAGGAACAGGTGTCTCAGGTACCTCCGTTACTGTGGAAATTGTATATGCAGGGATGGGTGATATCTCCAACATTGATGGTCCGTCAGGTCTGTTCGACAGTGGTACCCTCCTGATAACTTTTGGCCTGCAGGATTACGAGGCATGTCCGTTATTGGGTCTGCCACAAAGATCAAATCACGTACCGTTTGGCTTGGATTATTCCTGCCTCTGTCATGGCTTCAACCTCTGGGGACCAGTGCAGTGCGAAATGATCTGCAAATCCATGTGAGTCAAACACCGAGCTTGCTCAGGTATTTTGTTCATACCGTTTGTGTAAGTTTTCTTTCTCTGAGAGAGAGTCCATTGAGCTGATCTTCTGTGACTTTCACCAGACGAGATGATTGATGATATTGGGATCAATCAACGGTTGTAAAATTTCGATGGTGCAGTCTGAGTCACCTGATCTCGATAATGATTGTACTGATTTTGATATCGTGCCGATTTTGATCTTTTTCAACTGCCGCAACCCTTAGCCTCACTCCATGTCATCCAGCCTTCGTTGCGTTTGTGGACAACAATCCGCGAATGACAGTTCATTCACCCGCCATGTTACACGATGTGGGGTTGCCATCCATCACTCCGACAGGGTATATCAGCATGCTCGGCATTCCAAACGTACGATTGAGGATGTGGGTGCACTACCAAGGTCTTCGAAGTGGAAATCAAGGCGTTTGCATCCCGAATGTGCGGAGGCCAGCACGCCTTCTCCACACAAGTCCCGCCGTGCTCAAATGGGGGCATTATCGGCATCAAAGCTTAGGTCAATGCAGGCCCAGCATTCGGTGAGTAGTTACATTGTCATAACCTTCTTCCTACGCCTCATTACTGATGTTCAGTTTGACCAGAACCAGGATATTCTGCCAATCGAAGACATCAGCTCTGTTCCAGACACACCTTTCTCTTGGTCGGCTGAGGACTTTCCACATGATGAGCCACCTACCACTACCATAACTGCAGTCACCACATGTCAATAATGCTCCACTCGGGAAATGCATCCTGACGGCCCAGCGCTAAAGTGCGGGAGGCCACGTCAGACATGTTACCTGAGGGTCCTGGTCCTGCTCGGCAATGCTGAATCTTCTCCCTCCCACGTGCTTCCATCACGCATTCGTCTTCTAGTGACCTGAATCATTCCGCACACTCATAAATTCCTTCGGTATCATGCGTGAATATCGTGGGTGCCCCTCGCGTGTGCCTGATGCGGATGTTGGTTTCGACCAGCTGCAGTGGAGATTCCGTCGCAACACCTGGTAATCAGGGACCCAAAGCTATTGCCGAGATAATACACCCATACCCAAATATGAGCTCGTTCTTGCTTAACAAGTGGTTTTGGAACCTGTGGGGCCAACAAATCAAAGGCAGACCGCAAAGAGTTGATTGAAAATGTCCTGTCGCATCCTGATTTCAAGACTGAAGACTTGCGTGGTGTCAACATGGACAAGCTAGATGTGCATGTGGCGCAGGATGCAGACTCTCCATGGGAGGGCAATGGGTGGCTAAATTCCACTGTAACGATTGACATTCCATTGGGCAAAAAGTTGACGAAGTCAAACAAGCGCCAGCGTGCCAAGGATGTTCAAACTGCACGCCGTCATGGCGAGATTGATCCTGATGCCCCGGAGGTACCTACCATCAAATTCAACATTCCCAACTTTCGACATCGCAGCCTTCTTACCATCATCCGCGAGGTTTTCACATCTCCCCCATCCAAACAATTTCATTTCCACCCATTCAAGCAGTACTGGAAGCCTATGCACTCTGATGTGGAACCCGAACGTGTATTTGATGAGATGTACACATCAGAAGCATTTTTGGCAGCTGATCGTGAGCTGCAGTCATCCCCACGCAGAACAGATTGCGATCTCCCCAGAGCAGTGGCCGGATTCATGTTCTGGTCAGATGCTACCCACGTTGCACAGTTCGGACAGGCCAAGCTGTGGCCAATATACACCTACTTCGCCAATCAGTCGAAGTATGAATGCTGCAGGCCAACAGCACGCGCTGCCCGTTGTGTGGCCTATCTTCACACTGTAAGTGTCGCATTAATGTCCAAGTACTTGAAAGTCAAACTTCTTCATCCCAGCTGCCTGATTCCATAACCGATTTTTTGCGATTGAAAGGACGTGCTGTCTCTGCATCACTCCTCACACATTGCCGCAGGGAACTTTTCCACCAAGCTTGGAACCTCATCATAGATGATGACTTCATTGCTGCGTACATGCATGGCATCATTGTAGACTGTGCAGATGGCATTCAACGACATCTCTTTCCACGCATATTCACGTACTCTGCCGACTATCCCGAAAAGTCAGGATTCATTTTCTGACTATCAGTATGATCTACTCAACATTGATTATCAGGGTTTTAATAGCGACGATTCATGACATGGGTGGCTGCCCATGCCCTCGCTGCACTATTCCAAAGGAGAAGATTGCAGGACTTGGCACTCGCGCAGACCAGAAGATCCGTGTCACTCATCAACAGGTAGATGATGAAGTACGGCAGTCGAAAGTCCAACAAGCCCGTGATTTGGTGTACACGGAAGGTTATGTGGTAACAAGTCAACATGTCGAGGAGATTCTCAAGGACGAGTCTCTGGTCCCTACAAAGGTGAGCCCATTTTGCGCGAGTGAGTGCTGTAGCATCATTGATTGTATTGTGTCTAGAATACTTTCTCATCAAAATTGTCACGCTTCAAGTTCGACTTCTTCACAATGCTCGTAGTTGACTTGCTTCATGAGTTTGAGCTTGGCGTCTGGAAATCCGTATTGGTTCATCTCATCCGCATGTTATATACTATGGGCAATGAAACTGTCCACGAGTTCAATGCCAGGTAACTGCTCATATGGATTCATTACTTCACAAATTCAATTGCAATTCTAGATTCCGAGGTGTGGCACCATTCGGCCCATCAACTATTCGATGCTTCGCTCACAATGTTGCTGACCTCTCTAAGCTGGCGGCTCGCGATTTTGAAGACATTTTGCAAGTAAGATTATTGTGTCATGTAACACAAGCACCCATAGCTCACTTCTTCTAGTGCTGCATACCATGTTTTGAAGGATTGTTCCCTTCACTGTACAACGAATCAATACTGGACTTGTTGTATGTATTGTGCTATTGGCATTCACTTGCCAAGTTGCGCATGCACATAGACTCAACGTTGAAGATTCTTAATGATGCGACAATTCTCTTGGGCCAACGTCTGCGGCATTTTGCCGCTGAGACCTGCAAGCACTTTCACACCTTTGAAACTGACAATGAATATCGTGCGCGCATCCATGCGACCCAGAGGCGGCAAGAACGAGTTGGAGCATTGAATGGTGGGGGTGCAACAAGTGAGCAACTTGGAGGAGCCCTGCATTCAAGTGGAGGCAAGCGTCCTAAATTCTTCAGTCTCGCAACATCGAAGCTTCACGCACTTGGTGATTATGTCTTGCAAATACACAGGTTTGGTACAACAGATTCATTTAGCACGCAAACGGTGAGTGAAACATTGATGGCAATGCTGACTTTTCTGACGTGGTGTTTTGGTTACAGGGTGAGTTGCAGCACTCTGTGATCAAAGGTTGGAACGATCGCACTAATCAAAATAATGCTGTGCCCCAAATCATCAACATTGATGTCCGTGAAGCTGTCCACGAACGTATTGGTGAGGCACTTCAAGCTGCAAGTGGCACTCCAGCAGCCACAGCTGAGTCTGGAGTTGATCAAACTGACGTGGCTGCTCACCATTACATTGGCAAAGATGAATCTGGACCGAAGTTATACCTTACACATTGGCTTCGCAAACACCAAGAAGACCCAGCCTACAAAGTAAGCCATGTTCCTACTACAGTATCTCACTGTTTGATTGTTTCTCAGAATTTTCTGCCGAAACTGAAAACCCACCTACTTGCACGACTGCAGGGTCTTTCTGTCTATGACGAGACAACCAATTTCAGTCGCGAAGAACTTGATCGTGTGATTTTTCAATTCGACCGCATCTTTCCTCATGCCACGGCTCGTTTCAATTACACCTCTTATGATGTGCGTCGAGAACAAGACACAATCAATGTCAATGGCCCACGTCGTGATATTTTGCTACGAGCACACGAGGATCCCAGCAACGATACGGAGCCACATCGATATTGGTATGCTCGAGTCCTTGGTATTTTTCATGCTAAAGTATTTTATGGGAATGAGTGAAGGCCACGGCGCATGGAGTTTTTGTGGGTCCGTTGGTTTGGACGTGATCCTGAGTGGTTAGGGGGACCTAGATCACTTTGATTGGACCGCATTGGCTATGTCCCATATGGGAATGGGGATGAGCATGGTCCAGCATTTGGTTTCATTGATCCCCAGGATGTTCTTCGTGCATGTCACCTTGTGCCAGCCTACTCACTTGGCCTGACGACAGATCTCCTTGGACGGTCTTCTGTGCGTGATAGGCCTGATGGTGACTGGGTGAATTATTATGTGATGCGGTGCGTGCATGTGAACTTTGCTGCCTTTGATTCTAATATGTGATTTAGTTTTGTGGATCAGTGATATGATGATGAGATACCTTGGCCTTGGGGTTGGCCATCTGAACGAGGCCGATTCACGTACTGAGCAGCATGATCTTATTGTCACTCAGGAAGACACTCATGAATCCCCCCTGTTGGACCCTGCACCGCATGCAGCAGACCTCTTACACCACGATGATGAAGAGGAGTCTTTGTCAGACTACTTTTCTGACGAGGAGGCTGATGAAGGACTCAATCCTGACTGCATATGAATTCTAGACATGGTTCACATGTGATCAACACGAGTGTCATGTCAGTCACCTGATTATTTTTGTTGATTGTGTTTGACAGGATCACAACAGGTCACAACAAAAAATTTGTCCTTCAAAACTAGGCATGCTTCCTCCGAGTCTATTGTTACTCTTTCGCAGGTTCAGGACACTGTAATATCCCCATCTTGTCGACATTCTCGTCATGCGATCCAGATTCCTGGCTTCGAGTGACCTATCTGGTGCATCGTCACCAACCCCCGAGCCTGTCACCCCGAAGGTGCACAACAAAAAACGACCACAGCCAAAGACACGATGACTCAGATGACCTCGAAGAGCCAGTGTAAGTTGTCTTTGCTCTGATAAGCCCTCACTGAGACGACTTCCTCTAGCATCAAAAAGACTAGTACCTTGCCTGCAGGTTGTGGCTGTGGATAAAAAAATGATCATCCACAAGGGCCGTATACTTGGCCGCTGGGTCGATATGTGGCAGTGCAACACAACTATTATTGAAAAGGGCATTCAACGCGAGGCTGATACTGGCAATCACTGCGTGTACACACCTAAGTAAGTTTTATACAGTAACCTGGTGCAATCTCTCATGATACATTTGAAAGGGAGGATGAGCAATATGACATCTATAAGACAATTTGCTCACTGGCCCCTTGTGTCATTGACTGAAGTCCAAAAGGCCGGATGTCTAGTTGTTGGCACTATAGTAACATTTTTTGTTCTTCAATTGCATAACTTTATTAATAATTTGCAGCTCGATGATGCACGGCGGCGAGCACGTGGGGATGACATCAATAGCCTCAAAGAGAAGATTGCTCATTGGCGCCGTTTTCCGAGTCTCAACCCTTCGGTCTTTGTCTCTGCGCGTCATACTCTCGGTTTCAATAACAAGTGCACTGGAAAGTTGCTGTGCCCTGCAAACCATGACTATTCTGACCCTTCGTAAGTCTTCGTTTTGAAGGTATGATGTCGTTTTGCTTACAAACACACATGGAAGAATTCAAGATGGCCTTCGTGATGGGTCAATTGTGGTCACGTCTTCACAGTTCCCCCGATTTCTTTGGCTCAACAAGGTGGTCAACCCAGGGGACTTTTTCAAAGGCTGGTTGGAGAATGAGTTGCTTGTTCAGGTGTGTAGTATTGCTTGTTACCGAGGTGGTTAGGCTGACCTGACCTGTTGATCAAGGGTTACTTGCATATTTTCAAGTCTCCTAGTTCTGCTATCTACATAGATGGTGTGTTGGACAAGTATAGCACACGTCGTGGAAATGCTGCAGTGCATGGCATCCGGACAGTCAGTGTTCCGTCAATTGCATATGTTGCCACATTGGTAAGTGTTGTGGCCCACTCGAGTTTGTTATTCTCACTAACATGTTTATAGATTCGTTTTGTACTCTCTTCTCAGGGTAGTATGTCACATGGTCACAAGTCTCAATTCTCGTACGAGTCATTTTACAACAACATCGTCCGAACCACTTTTGAATCACTGGATGATGCTCAACTGGCAACACTGTGTACTTGGTGGAATGGGTATGGGCATTCACTACGTTGTATTATCTTATATCTTAAGTTCTTCTTTCAGGCGAATATTCTCGGACATCATTGATGATGATGAGGGGGACGAGGAAGAGGACAGTGTGATGGCACTGATGAAGGCTCAAGCAGCAGCGAGAAGGGCAACCACTAGTACAATACAATGAGTTATATTCACTACATTATGGTGGCTAGCATCAATATATCTTTAAATTATCTGTGATTTGCATTCTCGCAGTGAAGCAATTACAGCGTGGTTGTGATTTGATTACCAACAGCACAAGATGTCTTATTGTAAAGTCTTTGCAATGGATGCAATATTTTCAAAGATTGTCAGTGGCTATCAGAATTAAGTGAGATTACATTTGAAGAGTAATTTGGCATGTCGCGAATGTAATTGCCTGCATATTGATTGTTGCTGATTGTAATGGTTGTAAGAGTTGGTGACGATTACAATGCAATCACAACTGAATGGTAATCGAGCATAATTTCATAGGCAATTTGCTGATGTGATGGGCATCAGGACACCAGAGATATTGTAGTTATGTACTCATTTG
Organism: Suillus occidentalis; assembly: GCA_016628085.1. Classification (NCBI taxonomy): domain Eukaryota; kingdom Fungi; phylum Basidiomycota; class Agaricomycetes; order Boletales; family Suillaceae; genus Suillus; species Suillus occidentalis. Next base: position 16,968 of record JABBWB010000529.1, read on the forward strand.
CGGTTTAGCAGAAATACACTTCATTCTTGATGTTTCCTTATGTACCCACCGTCTATCCAGGCATTTGTACTAGTACTATTTACTACGTCACACATACGGCAAAGTTGCAGCCCCTCGCAAATTGGGTCGGCACATGGCACTGTGCAGCCTGGGATGATCTATGAGCGCTACCGCTAAGAGAAAACCTTGAATAGTATTATAGACCATGGTATTAACAAGGGAAAATGACATCATTCAACAAGTAGCACATAATTACACTGCCATCACCCGGCGTGCTGGATGATGCATTGCATCTCTTACAGGTTGTGATAGCACAAATATCACAACATATCCACATCCTCCAATGCTAATATCTATTTGATAAGCAGTGCTAATACTACTCTTCAAGGTAAAGTCATGGATAGCTTTGTAATTTGGCATTTAAATTATGACACATGAGCATGGTCCACTTGAAGGACACAATTATGCCACAATCCCCTGTTGGCTGTGACGATGCAATATCACCATATTCTTACAAGAGCCCATGATGATATATATTTTCCGTTCAATACTAATGTCGCTTTGCATGGCAAAGCCTTACACAGCCTTGTAACCCAAATCTGAAATAAGAGAAAATAGGAATGCTTAACAATGGGGACTACATTATGCTAAAATAGCTTGCTGGCTGCCATGTTGCTGTGGTATACCTTTGCCATGAATGCTTCATCTTACTCAGATTTTGTAGACATACATGATTATGCATCAACACGTCAAATTTATTAGCGCATAGAAGGCCATGTTTGGTAGCAGCAAAATTATGTTATCATATAGTTAACATGGCTAAAATATCATGGACTCATGGATTTACTGATGACATGGGGGCATGCACCAAAAGCGATTTCATTGTGATAACAACATCATCTACAATGGCTATAGATGGCATGTTGACAGTTTTCCCCTCCTCGCTGGCCCTGACGAGAGGGAAGAAGTGTCGGTGAACCTATAAGATGTGTCATGTGAACGCGCCTTCAAGATGTCGATTCTTGAGTGAAAGAGAAAAGACAACCAGCGAATATTTTTTTTAAAATTAGAATAATTACTAACTAGTTTATTAGATAAGATAAGATAAGATGTCCATCATTCATTTTTTGATCGATGGTCAAAGTTGGTCTCGAGTCTTTATACCACCATCGCGATGTCCCAACCTATTGGTATGATAAAACTTTCATTCACATAGATTTCATTTAACAGCATACAAAAGCTCTGTTGTCAGTCTACGACAAGACTGATCTCCTCGATCTTGCGCAGGGACTTCACAGTGCTGGAGTCCGTCTCCTTGGTTCGGGAGGTACCGCGAAGAAGATAAGGGAGGCTGGTATACTCATCGAGTGAGTTCTGCGTATTTTTCTTCATTTATTCTCATTGAGCTGAGGCGCCCTAGAGATGTTTCCGATATTACCAAGGCACCCGAAATGCTTGGAGGTAGGGTGAAGACGCTTCATCCTGCTGTTCATGGCGGTATGATATCTCCCTTGTATATAAAGTGCGCAACGTTTGACTATGTCAACAAGGCATCCTCGCACGCTCTATCCCTTCCGACGAGCAAGACCTCAAGGCCCAAAACATCTCATCCCATCTCCATCGTCGTCTGCAACCTCTACCCTTTCACATCAACCATCTCGAAACCAAGCTGCACGCTCGCAGATGCCGTCGAAGAGATCGACATCGGTGGTGTCACCCTGCTGCGCGCAGCCGCCAAGAATCACGAACGTGTCTCCGTCTTGTCAGACCCCACTGACTACCGCGCGTTCTTGCAGGCATTCCAGCAGGGCCAGGGCGATGTCGGGCAGGTACTTCGCAACAGGCTTGCACTGAAAGCATTCGAGATGACTGCGAAGTATGATGACGCGATAAGCGGGTATTTCCGCGAGCAGTATGCATCGACGGCTGAGAACGGACCAGTCCAGCGCATGGTACTTAGGTACGGCGCTAATCCTCACCAAAAACCAGCGCAGACTTTCGTTGCTGAGGGCGAATTGCCATTTAAAGGTGCTATCTCTGATTTTATTTGATAGGCGTCTTGTTGACTTTGAATGGTATAGTCCTCAGCGGGTCCCCAGGATACATCAATTTGTTAGATGCCCTTAATTCTTACGCGCTCGTAAAAGAGCTCCAAGAGGCTTTGAACCTCCCTGCCGCCGCTTCATTCAAACACGTCTCCCCTGCTGGTGCAGCTGTGGGCTTGGAGCTTGACGAAACCGAGAAGCATGTATACGGCGTCGAAGATCTCAAAGAGCCCCTGACGCCTTTGGCATGCGCGTACGCCCGCGCTCGAGGTGTGTCATTCAATAACTTGGATCCCAGATGTAACTTAAATATCTTGTTTTAGGTGCTGACCGCATGTCGTCCTTTGGGGACTTCATTGCGCTCTCTGCGCCATGTGACCTTGCCACAGCACGCATCATCTCCAGGGAAGTATCCGACGGCATCATTGCACCAGGATACAGCCCCGAGGCGCTGGAAGTTCTCAAAAAGAAGAAGGCAGGAAAGTACTGTGTCCTGGAGGTATATCCGCTCAATTACACCGTTGGACCGCATTCGCTAACGCTGCCAAAAAGATGGACCCGTCATACAAGCCCTCAGATATCGAGACGCGCCAAGTCTACGGCGTCAGCCTCCAGCAGCGACGAAACGACGTCAAAATTGACGCCAAGCTCTTTGAAAACCTCGTCACTAAGAACAAAGAGGTATGTCCTTACTCTCTCCGTAGCACACAACCATAACTGTCCCACAGGTCCCAACCCAAGCGCTGACAGACCTCATCGTCGCGACCCTCGCTGTCAAGTACACGCAGTCTAACAGCGTCTCGTACGCCAAGAACGGCGCTATCATCGGTCTGGGCGCCGGACAACAGTCGCGCATCCACTGCACGCGGCTCGCAGGATCCAAAGCCGACAACTGGTGGTTACGACACCACCCGCGCGTCCTCGCGCTCCCATTCAAGAAAGGGGTCAAGCGCGCAGAGAAAGCGAACGCGATCGACCTCTTTGTGAGTGGGGAGGTACTCGAGGGCGGAGAGCGCGCCCAGTGGGAGGGACAATTCGAGGAGGTGCCCGCGCCGCTCAGTGAGTCGGAGAAGAAAGAGTGGGCCGGGAAGTTGGATGGGGTTGCGTGTTCGAGCGACGCGTTTTTCCCATTTGCGGATAACGTGCACCGGGCTAGGAAGAGCGGTGTGAGGTACCTTGCTGCACCTAGTGGAAGTGTGATGGACGAGGAGTGTATCAAGGCCGCGGATGAACATGAGATGGTGTTTGCGCACACATCTCTCAGGCTCTTCCACCACTGATAATGAGGGCTTCCGTAAAATGTAACAGCCGTAAAATGTGCTTGTATCTTCGATTATCTTTATATTGGGGATTGAATTGAAACTGATTAACAGTGCGACGTAGCGAGTTAAAGAGGAGAAGTGCTTACCAGAAACTCATACTTAAGGGTGGTCAGAAGAGGGTTGAGAGTGATTAGAGGGATATCTCGTTAATATATGGCTCATCGCGAAAATGTTCAAGCTGATAAAATCAACTGATGACTCAGGGGTTCTAACTTCCGAGCATTCAAACGTTGTCGAATTGGGAACTTCGTGACACCTAGACGAGCACTATTTCGCCTGCATAACGCACAAACACGCTCCGAAGTTGCTGGCATAGCTAACGACGTGGTTACAACTGTAGCATGTCATACGACAACGATCTTAGGTTTGGATTTGAGATTGGATATTGGATTTGGATCGACTCGTACCATACACACAGACTCCATAACGTTGCAACGACAAGGCTTCTCACAGGTGCTCTCGGAAGAACTCCACAGCAGCTTTGAACGATCCCTCTTTCCCAGCTTTGATCAGTGGTTTTGTGATATCCCCACGTACAGCAAACCCGTGCGTGCAACCAGGGAAATACTCGCGCTTGTACCCTGGGGCAAATTTCCCATCGCCGAAGATTTCATCAGCCTTTGCTTGGGCTTCTGCAGGGAACTTCTGGTCGAATTCGCAGGAGTTAATCAGGAGAGGCGCTTGTGATTTGGTAAAGTACGTCTGGAAAGAGTGGGTTCAGAGAGAGAACGCGACGCGTGACAATATGTGTTACCTGAAGATCGTCGGGGACCTTCAAGAGCGAGGGGTGGGAAATGACAGAGCACTGGATGACATTTTCAAAGGCAAGGTCAAACGTGTAACGCCCTGACATGTACCGTTAGGCAGAGAAAAAAGTGCTTGAATGGGGAGATGTACCGCCGAAGCAGTAGCCAGTGGCTCCGAACTTGGTGACACCTTCCTCTTTGAGCGCGGCGATGACCTTATCGATTGATGGACGTGTCTGCTCGCTTCCATGCTTAGCGAACCATGCCTTGAGGTCAAACGAAGGTGACTGTTAGTGGATATGAGATCAGAGCTCGAGACGCAGAGGAGATCGGTCAAAACCAACGCTCATAGCGCCAGCGGGAAGACTATCCCCGTTGAAGTAGTCGATTGCGATGACCTGCGCAATTAGTCTCGCATCCGGACATACTACTACGTGAGGCTTGAATGCAAACCTTGAAGCCGTTGATTGCAAAGTCATCAGCAAGGAGCTGCATCCATTTTGGTCAACGTGTTGTGACCATTGTCATTGTTGCATGAATGAGCATACCTTGGCATTGATAAGCTGGATACCGAAAACATCAGGTAGGAAGAGAATGACTTTGTCCTTGGGATAGTCGACAGTAGGGGTGGCGACATAGCAAGCGACACCGCCGATGGTCACGAGTGTTCCTAGTGAGGTTACTGATGAACAATGTGACGAGGCAGATTAGATAACTACTACTTACCTTGAGCCTCACCCTCGTGGCGTACGCCTGTATGCAATCAGTACTTAGTGTTAGTCGTGAGGACATAAAACGGCACCTTGAACACAGTCCTTGCAGAAACTCATACTTGGGTGTGGTTAGGGGAGAATTAAGTCAATGGACCTTTGATCTCTTATATACAGCTTATCGAAAAGGTGAATGCTATGCCATTGGCATGGAAATGCATATGCAACTGTATCGCTGGCATGATGCTCCGCGACACTGTTTGCCCATGTCATGTGACTTGATT
>JABBWB010000053.1:0-191772 GCA_016628085.1 Suillus occidentalis
GACTATGACGCTGCATTGGCCCTCTGGAGTCATCTTTGTTGGATCTAGGTACACAGGCTTGATCATGGAGACCGGTAACATGGAACTGCCCATTCTTCCTCCAGTGGGTCGGGACAGTGCCGATCCCCTCAATTGCGTTTGCCTAGTACACCTACTACTACTTCTCTTGTGTCTCACCCTCTAATGCCATCTCATGTGGATCCGGCAGCCCCGTTGACCCCTGCATCTCAGCCAGCACCGGTGCCTTCCCATGCCTCCCACACCTACACCTCTTGCATCTCACCCTCCAACGCCATCTCATGCGTATCCGGCAGCGCCGCTGATCCCTGCATCTCAGCCAGCACCGTCAATCCCTGTCTCTCACCCTCCTACGTGTCCTACACCCTCCCCTGTTGTGTCTCACCATCCAACACCATCTTATGCAGATCCAGCAGCCCCTCTAACCTCTGCGTCTCAGGCAGCGCCAGTAATCCCTGCATCTCACCCTCACACGCCTCCTACACCTTCCCCTCGTGCGTCTCAGCCTCCAACGCCATATCCGGCAGCCCCACCAACCCCTGATCAACCTATTCGGCGTACTGGTAGGGCACGCCCATCAGTCCCTTTTAACCGGCGCGAACTGGACAATGGCATCGGAGGAAATTTGAACCGGGTTAGCAAGCGCAAGGGTGAGGATGTCATCCTCCGAGGGTCCAAAAAGTCAAAAATGACATCTTCGTAGCGTATTTACTTTGATTGCAATCGTGATACTTTGTTTTTACTGGTATATGAAATATAATTTTGAATAATAATCTCTGGAGCACCACCAGTACATTGTACAGACTTCAGAAAATTTTAAACGCTAGGAGAATGCTGTACTCACAGTATCTATACTGTGGACTTAGTCAAATTTCGACACACCGGAGAATGCCGACGGTCGTCACTTGGTCAAATTTTCAGATAAAATTCGGGGACTGCCGAGTGCTGACTTGCGCATGAATCATTTAAGTATAGAAGCCTCTTGAAATCAGGAACGAAGTATGGGGTGTAGGTACAGGAGTAGGTACAGGAAGCACCAGTACCATCTGATTTAATGGGCCCGAAGGTAGGGAAAGGTACCCCCACTTTTTGCATGACCGGATTGGATAAATGAAAGGACCCGATCGCCGAGCAAGATTTGTATGGCCAGATTAGGCAAATGGAAGCAGCCCGGCGAGCTAAAGCGCTAATGCATGAGCAATGCATGAGCAATGCATTAGGGATTCACCAAGATTCACCCACACACCAAAAAAGGTGCAGTAATGGTTCATGCATCACTTGTGTCTTACAGATGTAATTAATTCATGCATGAATATGACACTATGGGCTGCACCAAGATCAAAAAAGGTAAAGCCAAGAATTCGGACCTACCCAGCAGAGCCCTTGAACAAGGTCAATGGTGCACAAGTTTCCTTCCCTCATTGATGTACTGGGTGGGTAATAGTGACTATGGATGGTCCGTCCCAGAGAACGAGCTCGAGAGTGCCCTTGAACATATATTCAATGCCGTGTATGGTAGCCGCCGAGGACCCAGCGATTTCTGTCCTGATGGCTTAGGGTTTCATTTGGTTTGCATTCTTTTACCTTTCACTCAACTTACAGCCGCTCATTCAGACATCCCAGGTATGCCAAAGGATTCACGAGTGGCGCGCTGGATTCGGTTCAACTGCTGTCAGCGTTTTGATGGCCTATTTTGCTTCAACACCCGAGTACAAGACCCAGGAAGCTCGTGAAGAGTACGCCGAAGATCAACTCCAGGACTGCCGTTTTGTGTACGAAGATCCTGACAATGAAGAGCAACCTGGCGCGTTTTTATCAGAGTATATCTTACGCATTTTCGCCTCCCATCTCAGTGCAATATCCGGGAGAGTGAGGGTTGATGAGCTGGTTGAATTCGGGAAGCCTGGGTATCTGACTGCACTCACGCTTGCTGCTGCAGCAGTAAGTGTTCAAATTTTCCCTCTTTCACTCTCTATCTTGCACCAGCAGAACATTAACTAGTGTATTTACAGGCTGAACACACTCTCATCCTGGTTCAAAGTCGTTTGTTGATCGATAGCGACCCCTCCAACAGTGGTGGCAAGAATCACAAGATCCTGCAAACACTCAACTGAAGCGACGAACAAGATGAGCCATACCGGAACAGCATTCTCCTCTGGGAACTGGGAGACGGACACCTTGGCTTACATGGACAGCATCAAAGATTTGCCAAACTCTCGCATTCAGGATATTCTTACTCGTGCCGAAGAGTACATGAAGCACCCACGTCACAATCGTCGCTCAGCAGCAGAGGATAGCTCTGGTTCCTCCCACTCAATCGCTCCTGCTAACAAGTGTGCCCGCCTGCACATCTGTAATTTTTCATCTTCTTTTCTTTTCACCTGCTGATATTTATTGAATAGAACACATCCGTTCAACATCTACCTCAAAGTCGGTGCTGGTTCAGACAACTCACTCCATATACCCTATTTTTTTTCGGCTCATTCCCACAACTAGGTATCACATTCTACTATGGACGCAATATATACCCCCCTTCCTTAAACTCGCACATCTCCTTATTTCCCCTTATGTTTGGCCGTCTAAGGCGCATTAATACTATTCTCTTTGTGTTCCTTATGCTTGCCTTTCACGCCTTAAATGTCATTTGGCCTTATTTTAAGGACATGGACCTACTTAATGGTCCTTATTTTAAGTGATCAAAAATGGGCTCGAAGCAGTGAAATAAGGTAAATAAGGCACTTTAAGAGTCATTTAAGCACTCGGACGTTTTCCTGATGTAGAACCATGCGAAGGTTTCGATAGGGAAGTGGCCAAATCAGGAAAGGTTTAGGGTCCGCGTAAGTAATTTACGAGAGGTAAGGTGAAGTCGACATTGACAACGACATTTAAGAATTGAGCAGCACTTTCAGCCTGAGAGCGGTATCATGAGACGACGATCTCGGTTGTTGTGACAAAGTTACCCCACCTCCTTGCTCCTCTATGGAATTTATTATTCCTTGGAACGGCAGTTTCATCCTCTTACAACTAAGTCTTCATTTTCCCTCTGCGTTTGACTTGATGAGAGTCGTTCCGTAGCTTTTTGCCACATCCCTCCCACCACTAACTTGAAACCGCTCTTCATCTGCGCTGGTCATACACTGAGGGTGGTTCCCTGCGATAATATGAGTGTCCATCTGTAGTCACCATCATACCCTTCTCGATGTCCATTAGCATCGCCTATCACCTACCTCTGTCCGGTTACCATATCTCTGGTATTATCCATCCTTATATCACTGACATGCTAGCTTAATATATATCTTATGCCTTCCATCAGTTTGGAATGCGAGCACCACTGGTGAACTAGGTCCCTCCTGAGATTTATTCTTTTCATTGGTTTGGACGTCCATATCATAACGTCACTGTATTAAGCGGGCTTCTAGACCGACGATTTGAGGACGATCATTCCCTGCAGGGTACCAATGATTCATTGTCGGACGTCACCCAGCCGCTACAACACATACCCATCAGCCTTCCTTCCTTGCCTCTTGGACAGACCTTCGTCATATTATCTCAGTTTCTGTCCATCTCGAGGTCTTCGGCATTGTTGTACATTCCGCTTCATCTGCTCGTGCATGACTGACGAAGCTTTGCAGATGATCTGATGCAAGAAGACCGCGGTTCCCTTCCGAGTGCTCATCATTTGAGCACCACTGTAGTTGACATGCTCAAGGCAGTCTGCCCATCAACGATAGTTTATAGCATCATGAAAAACTGCAAAAGGTGCAGGTCCTGCTGTGATGCAACAACATAGATCATCTTGTCAAAGTGTTCCCTAACACTATCACACCCGCCACGGTCACGAGCGAGGTATATTGAGGTGCCATCTACGCGTGGAAATGAGCAATAAGCAATGCTTATGAGGTGGTTGGTTTTTAGACGTACTAGCTTTGCAGAGCATAGTCTTTTTGGGTTTCCATTTTTCGAGATCGACGAGTTTGGGATCATCGACATCGCTGATGAGACCCATCTCGTCGAGGTGCTGCATGTGCAGGTTCATTGGACCCGCCCGCTATATCAGACCTGATTATTTCGGTCGTACGGTTCGTGACTTGCGGAACTTGAAATGTCGTTGGAGTTGTATTTCGAGTGGACGCCGCCAAACAGAAATGGAAACCGGGGATAATGTAGAGAAGTGGGATGGAGGATGCCTTGATTCGGAGTGCGCACAAAGGTACTGACTTTTGCTCTAGTTTCCTTGTTGGTGCAGCCTGTGTCGTGAATAGAGGAACACTCGTGTGGTGAAGCACGCTTGGAGAGTCAGCTCTATAAATTGATCCGAACAGAGTTATTTTTCATGAGTGAGAGGAAGTAAGTATTGTACATAAACTTCATTGGTCTCAGGTATCCCTGCTTTACGATTCCTGTTCCGCGTCAGTGCCTCACATTTATTTCACCTCCGATGTCTCCCACAAACTCGAATGATCAGATTCATCCACAGGCACATGGTCTACGACCACCGAGCGCTCGACACGTATACGTATGCCGAGCTCCATGTCATTGGCATTATCGTTGCGAGGGGATGTGGGCGCGAGGTCTGTGTCTTTGGAGTTTGCGTCTTTGGAATTTTTCGAGTTTTTCGACTGGCTCTTGAATTCGAACTGTGACCGCAGACCGGACAAGAACTTTTTCCGTGCAGTGAGCGAGGGGTATGCGATCACCACGTTTTCCAAATGTTGGGGGTCTTGCTCGGTCATTTCTTTAGGTGCGAGGTACGCAGGGCGGGAGTAATGGAGTGAATAGACATGGAGAGGGTCAACAGAATAACAATCAAGCTTTGGAGCAGTACAAACCTCGTAGGTGGATGAGGATCCGTTGGCTCATGATCCACGTCACAGCATAACCCATCGATGCCCTAACAATGCCATTTGAGCAGTTTGAATTTTAGACGATGTGAAATAGTGTAAAACTTACCCTGCCGACTAACGATAGGAGCAAGCCAACAAAATGGCTGAGTTTCTATTATGCATCAGCGATTATGCCTACGTACCTGAGTCTCAAAATTGGTCGTATGATAAAGGATGAGGTTCAGAACGTTTGAAGCTGGTGGGATATCAAAAGGACAATCATCGTAAGGAGAGAGTCACTTGCCGGTCAATACGATGAAATATCCAATGCCATCATAGATCAGGCTAAGTACAATGAATGATGCGCATCGACTCTGCCAGGGATGAATAACTCACACTCGTACAAGCCGTTCCACTCTAACAAAAATGGTTTAGCAAGTGTCGTGAAAGAAAAGAGAAGAGGAAGGGCGCACCTACTGCTCAAAGGATTGTAATGCAGAAGGTGAATGGTAGAAATTGTCACCATCACGATGTCATACAACATTGCAGCGAGGTAGAAGAACCAAGTTGACAAAGTTCTGCCAGCATCGGCCGAGGTGCAGCTATGGTAGAAAGATATCAGATGAAGGGCTTACACTGTTGATGAAGGAACCACTTACTTTCCCTAAAAAAACGTAACACCATTTGCGTGAGATCCCGTCATGAGGAACGCTAACATACATTGATAACGACAGCTGTTGATTTTAATGGTAAACGCGAGCCCAATGCTAAAATATAAGCCAGAGCTCACGGGCCCGCTGAGATATATCGGTGAACCACTCCACCTGAAACCTATAAGCGAGGAATGTCATGGCCGCGTGGTAAAAGCTCACCGAAACTAAAAAGAAATACATCAGCAATATGGCAATTCCAATACGCCTATCTCTTCTCGCAATATTGAATGTCCTATGCGGTGTTTCAGTCTGTGCAGCTCGTGAAAATCTAAAAAGCTGCAAGACATACCTGACACCTAGAATTATCTGTGATATCATGGTTTGTATGGCTATGGTATGGTCAATAGAGTCCTGATGGGTAACACCAATCGAGCAAACCTTTGAAGATAGGCGCAACAAGATAATATTGTTGACACGCATGTTGGGTGAAGTCGGTGGAGAAGTATCCGTAATTGCTGACCACTATAGTCAAGATACTGACATAGCTGTATTAGATGTGAGCGAAAAAACCATATGAGGGAACGAGGACAAAATACCGTATGAGAATGAATAAGACACAGGATAGACTGTTGGGAATCAAGTTCATCAACCGCGATACGTGAATGCTCCCCTACACATACCTAATATGAAAAATTGACGGCTGGCTTCGGTAAAAGCGCCATTCTGCAGGCAGCGTGAGGATATAACTGAACGCAACCCGTCAGAATACTGTGACATCTACGAAAATGCAACAGGGAAAACAAAGGCTTACTCGTAGAATGCGATAGAAATGGATGCTACTCGCATATACTTCTCCGATGATGTGCTGTCTATAACCAAACTCCGTTCCATTGTATATAGATGCAAGCTGCGTTGATACTGGTATGGTAGGTTAGCAGATGTGTACTTATCAGATCAGGAAGGCGGCGGGTGAAGTAGACTTTAAACGCACCAAGGCACCGTCCAAGCAAGCTTGTAATGAAGGTATCTTCAAATGGGGCTCTACGATCCGGACGCGTTGCTTTCGATATGGAGAGGAAACGAGACTGAGGTCGAACGGACGATCATGAAAGGCATCGTTTTTCTACCAAAACTATTTGGACTCTTTGAAATTGAGATTGGTTGAACATTCTTCGAGTTCGAATTCCAAGCTTGTTCAGAGCCCATACTGTCGGATCCTCAGTCAAAATTTCATGTGAGCCAAGTGCAAGCCAGCAAGACATGTTTTAGTTCAATCGACTTTGCTGATGTAAGCAGGTGTTGATGAAATTCGTTCTACCCCAAAATCTTACCAGGAACATATATATGTTTAGTGCGCAACGAAAATGATATCGTCCGCTTCCTTAGGCACGGGTGGTGAGTGAGATTTTGAGACATGGGGATGGGCGAGCTCGTGCAGTGATCGATCTCTGCAGAGTGGCGGTGGTCATATACAGGCTGACCCCCATCCTCAACAAGTATATCGACGGTCGATCCATACTTTTCTGGGCTGCGCTCCTGCCACCAACTCCGTATACTGCGGAACACAGTGCCGTCGTTGCTGGTTGTTGGACTGAAGCTGTCAGTTACGGTGATATGATGATGAGTTGGGAAGACAAGCGTTTTTTTCACCTGGTTCCGTGAGTAGCCATGAGTCATTCGGAGGGAGGGTCTATGATCGGCGGGCATGCTGGGCAAGGTTCAAAATCAGTGACTGACAGAAAAAGGTTTCAAAGCCAAGTCCGGAGCCTGCCGAAGAGCCTCAATCTGGACTTGATCTGGACTGCAAGAGTTTCAATTTCACATGTCGCAAAGTTGCTAGCTCATCGTGCAGTGATATCACATACTCCATGTCGATGCCATACCACGACTGCAACGCAATATACTACACAATGTTCACGAGATGTTCTCCGGAGTCCGAGAGGTTTTTCATAGAAGCTGTGCTTCGTTATGCAGCAAGCAATATATTGAGCACTGATTAACTCTATACAGTTGCTAAATGTCAAAAGTGACGGCAGGCAAGCAATACGGTATTGGAGACATACCTTGATCACCAACACTTGGGCATCTAAAAGCGTTGATATATCATTCAAAGCCAAGCAAAGAATGACCTTCAGTCACGAGAGCGCTTGTCAATATCTACGTTACTACCTGCAAAAAAACCTGCCAACGACACATGAGGTAAGGTGCGGATAAGAGATGTGATGAGATGCACACAAAATTCTTAACAGCAACTTGTCAACAACTATGATGCTGTCGTTGAACCAGCTGAACAGATTAGTTAAAATAAGGCTAGTTGAGACATACACGAAAACTCCTGATCATCGAGAACAGGAGATTGCGGCTAAAGCAAAAAACAAAGTGTATTTCAAGATGTTGGAGTAATTGTTGAGCAACTCGGGGTGTCGACTGTATATTCTATGCAGGAAGTGGGTATTTCAGTATCTAAGAGGCTGAGCGGTCTGCATAACTCACTTTCGAACTTTGTATCGTTTCATCCAGCACATCATGACAGTGTGTTCAGGAAAAGCTTTCTTCCATTCGCAGGCCACTCAATGGAGACAGCAAGATTTTTCGTGGTATCTGCTCAGGCAAAGTGTTCTTCCGTTAGTTGCTCAAACATGCGGAGCAGGGTCCATACATAATAAGAGTAGAGATGATTCGAATTTGGTCCCGTTCAACAATTCAGTCAGATTGTTTCCCAGCTGGCTCGATTGAAAGAAACTGGCAGGCATTTCACCCCGCGTGTTCTCGATATGAAATTGAAGTGCATCACACCGACAGAAGGGGGTGCTGAAACTCTATGAACCCTGGATGAATATAAATTACAAGCCATCAGCCAGAGTTCTTCTCCCTTTCGTCCCTCACAGGCTTCTGAATCGTGCCCAAGAGCATTAAGCGTCTGGAAAACTATTGCGTGGGTACTGGTACTGACAATTGAGAAGAGGTTCAAACAACTACTTCTCAGATACACCACGCACCTTCATGGCGTCATATTCGCCTCTCCAAATGCATGATCTAGATCATCAACAACATGAAGACGCTGAAGATGATACTCTTCTCCCCGGCAAACATATCGCCTCTGAGCACCGCACTGTGGACCCCGCATCTAAACTGCCTGCTTGGACAGCGCTAGCATTACCAGTCATCGCGGTTATTTGCGCGTTTGCATTGTATAACATTGCCTCTGCATCTGTTTCCGGGCAACGTGGTGTACAAGGGTTGCGTCAGCCAAACCAGTTTCCAGGTATAGAATTGGTCGACGACCCTCGACAAAAGCAAAAGGGTACGTAGGTTCAGCGACTGTTCACACTGCGTCTTGAACAAACCTGTGTGGCTAGCACCAAAGTTATACTTTCCAAGCGCCATGGTACGGGTGAACAAAGCCTTACCTGACCAAGTGTATACTTCAGGCTCGCACGTCATACTGAGCAACAGTGTAAGCGGACCTCCGTGCCCTTGAGCGATTTGGTCACTGACGTCCGACGCCCAGGACTCGATGGCACCTCGGTCGTTCCAGATACACCTCTTGCTATATCGACAGCATCGTCCACTGTTGAAGATGGTCTTGCGGCCAATAAGTCCTATACTGCATCTGGCTCCATCACGGAAATTCAAATTTGGAACGTCACCACTCCTGCTGAGGGCATAATGAGCCTTAGCTGGAACACGCGACCCCAACAGATTGCACTGATGGGCACTGTCGCGATCCTTCCTGAAAAAGAGAAGATTGAGCAACTAGGACTCGAAGACGGCTGGCAATCGCAGCTAGCAACACGGTTCTCGTGCGGAAAGAAAGCGAGTGTTGTTACCATCGAGGTTGCCTGCGATAGTTGTAACATTGAATTCGAGCAACTATTCTCGATTCCTCCGTTGGGTGAGTACAAACGTATTACGGGTATGAATTGGCAAACTGATCCCGTGCTGTATAGCTTTCGATCTGATGGAGATAGGATAAGTAGCGGTTATGTCGAGTGAAACTTGTTGCTTACGAATTTTGCACGCAAGATCCATATGAGTCATGAGTCCAGCAGGCTTAAAACACGCCTGATGTCTTCTTTTCTGAGAACAACCCCGAGTCTTTGTTGACCTTTTCGTTCTTATTCTGATGATCTCGAACCATGCTACGTCGAGCTCGCAACCCATTGAATTGCAGCTGCAACCATATATTATTGAACACCATAGTCAAAAGGTCTACTGTACGGATCTGGTGCGCGCGAAGCTCGAGGTCAGCAGAGAGAACCTGGGATCGAAAGGGTATGCTCCGTGTTCTGTGGTGTGGCTGTTTAAGAGGAGGAAATGGTCGTGAACAGAGTGAATCATTGTCGTGAGCGCGAGCGCGGAGATGAATAGGGCTGGAGAGTCGACGAGGGTTCTCAGTCAGCCGAAACACCACTGATGTTGGAGGAACCAAGTTGGTATAATTTGGGGGATATCGATGGAGGACGAATTCAATTCGGTGGCTAGGGGAGACTAGCCATTTCCGCCTTTGGTACGCCCCCAGGACATTTTCCTATAATTTCTACACTGCGTGAAGAGTGTATGTCAAGCTTGATTTGAGCCATATGGTACATGGGACATACTGAAAGCACTGGTATGAGGAGACTCGGAAGAGTGAGTTTCCCGCATTTTCCGTTCCTCGAAGTAAATGATTTCGATACTTGTAGCGACGATCTTGTTCCAGTGAATTGATGCTAGAGACACTTTGTTGAGTACGATATCATATATCAAGCTTCGTTCATGTTGTGTTGGAGTAGGTGACTTTCAGCGATTCAAGTTGTTCAGCGAAGAAGGTTACGTTGATTGGTCATCCGAGATGCCGCTCAAGCGAGGCAAAGTCATCCCTCGACTCCTTTGACACGCAAGTGCAACAACTGAGGCCCAACTTATCCACTCACTCACCCGTGCAGGCATGCTCACCGATTGGAGTTGAGGCTTATTCAACGCCTCAGGCGCGTCTTAGTTCCAATAAAAAGTGCCTAATGGCTGGGCGGCCGGAGACTCGGACATGTACTTCTTCCCCTTGACGAGTTCCCATGTCAGAGATGTGGGTAGCTTTTATTGCCCATATGTCCAACCAAGTTAACTGACCTCCTTGTCCCCCAACCCTCACACAACAGTCGTATATTATGACTGAAGTCACAGGAACTGTCGATTTCCGAGTCGGAAAAGAGACGTACAAGACCTGGTACAAGGTCGTCGGAGACCTGACATCTGGCATTCGACCTCTCGTCACTCTTCACGGCGGCCCAGGCATGTCTCACGTGTACATGCAGTCGCACGCAGAGATTTTCACGAAATATAATATTCCTGTTGTTTTCTACGACCAGCTGGGCACTGGGAGGTCTACGCATATCACCGACAAGGGCGCCGATTTCTGGACTCCAGAGCTGTTCATCGATGAGCTCAATAACCTCCTTGCGGACCTCGGAATCAAGGACGATTTTGACCTTCTGGGCCATTCTTGGGGAGGGATGTTGGCAGCTGACTATGCATCAGCGCAGCAACGACCTGGTCTTCGCCGCCTCGTCATTGCTAATGCTGCCCCATCACTTAATCTCTGGGAACAGAGCATGCACCATTGGCTGAACAAATTCCCGGGGGACTTCAGAGAGATGTTGAGAAGGCACGAGAGGGACGGAACGACCTCGTCGAAGGAGTATCAACGAGGAATGAAGGAGTTTTATAACAAACACACCTGCCAAGTGATCCCTTGGCCGGCAGAGCTTGATCAATCTTTTGCGGATATGGATGAAAATCCTACTGTGTATACCACGATGTGAGTGCGTCGACCTGCAACTAATACCTTATCAGTGTGTGCTTAATCTAAGCATGGTCAGGTTCGGAACTTCTGAGTTCAACCTCACGGGATCGCTGATCACATGGGATGTCACCGACCGCCTTGACAGAATTTCTTGTCCGACGCTCGTTTGCAACGGTCATGAGGAGGGTGCACAGGATTTTGTGGTTGAGCCTTTCATCGAGAAGATACCAAAGGTCAAATGGGTGAAGTTCAAGAAAACCCACATTCCATTCTACGAAGATAAGGAGTACTATTTCGAGACTATCGGCGCCTTTTTGATGCCAACTTGAGTTGAGTATGATTTCTGTTTTCCATGTACGTTACTTAGCGTCGCCTCGGATGTCCCGAGAGAAACATCTGAGCTTCACGTTTAAGCAGTACACCCAAGAAGTTCGTCTGAATGATAATGGTGAAACCTGGCGATCAAAACGTTGATGAACTCGTTCAGCAAGTAAGCTACGAAAACTATTCATTCCTGTGTTGCAACATCTACCTTGTACAAAGTGTTAATCACGTATGGTATGAGGGGCATAAAAGCGAAAAAGTACATCAATCGGTACAACGGTTTCTGAGCACTTTTGTGATTCTCGTTATCAAGTTTATTTACTCTCAGCAACCTTCTTCTTGATAACATCAACCACGCCAGGCTCAGCAACAGTGCTGAGATCACCAAGTTGATCCCCTTCGCCAGCGACGATCTTGCGCATGATGCGACGCATGATCTGCATTAATACGAGTTATTAAATGATAGCTGAGAAAGATACAGGGCTGGACTTGCCTTTCCGGAGCGGGTCTTGGGCAGATCACTGACGATGAAGATCTTTTTAGGTGCCGCGAAGGGACCAATCACCTTCCTAACTTGGAGTACGAGCTCCTTAGCTAGGGCAGCCTCGTCATTGTGATCATACGTGAATTCCCTAATGTATCTTAAGTTAATCACCATTCAACAGAAAACAAATGAACTGACGGTTTGAGTGTGACGAAGGCAAATACGGCCTGTCCCGTCAACTCGTCAGCAGTACCGATGACGGCAGTCTCAGCGACACCCCTGTGCATGATCAAGGCGGACTCGATCTCAGCAGTCGACAAACGGTGTCCAGAGACATTGATAACATCTACAGAACGTTAATTACAGGCGGGACATCTTCCAAAGGACGTCCTCACCATCAATACGGCCCTTGATCCAGATGTAACCATGTTCATCGCGTGCAGCGCCGTCTCCCGTGTAGAAAACTCCACCGTATGGCTTCATGTACGTCTCCAGGTAACGGTTGTGGTCGTTGTATACAGAGCGGGCAATTGAAGGCCAAGGTTGCTTGATGACGAGAACTCCCTCGACATTGTTTCCCTCTAGTTCCTGTGAAACATTGTCAGTATCATGATTGAAAAAAGCGTTGATTTGAGTACCTTTCCACTAACGGGGTCCAGAATAGCAGGCTCAATACCGAAGAAGGGAACAGTTGCAGAACCAGGCTTGGTTTCAATTGCACCAGGGAATGGGGTAACGACGATCGATCCGGTTTCAGTTTGCCTTAAATAGAATACTGAGTACAGTCACAGACACATCTGAATTCACTGACCAGAATGTATCAACGATAGCGCACTGCTTCTTGCCAACATGCTCGTTGTACCAATTCCAGGCTTCGGGGTTGATAGGCTCGCCGACGGAGCCAAGGACACGCAAACTGCTGAGATCATGGTCCTCCACGTGCTGTGCGCCGAGTCTGCGAAGAAGGCGAATGGCAGTAGGAGCAGAATAGAACTGGGTAAGCTGGTGCTTCTGGACGGTCTGCCAGTAGCGGGATGGTGTGGGGTAAACTGGAGTTGATTCAAAGACGGTAGTGCTGACTCCATTTGCAAGCGGTCCATAAACGATGTAGGTATGTCCAGTGATCCAACCGATATCAGCCATACAGGCGAACTTGTCGTCTGGGTGGACATCGAAAACGTATTTTACAGTGATGGCAGCGCAAAGGAGGTACCCGCCGGTGGTATGAACGACACCCTTAGGTTTTCCTGTGGATCCAGAAGTCTAGAGCAAATTTTAAATCAAGACTGAGCAAAGACAAAGAGATACCGACGTAGAGAATGAAGAGCGGGTCTTCTGAGGACATGATCTCGGGTGGGCAGTAATTAGGAACTTTGGCAGTCTCCTCGTGCCACCACTTGTCCCTGCCATCGACCCATGGCACTTGGCCACCGGTGCGCCTGAGAACAAGGACGTGTTCAACGACAGGGCATTCCTTGAGAGCAGCATCTACGATTGCTTTGGTTGCGATTGACTTGCCACCACGCCTGCCCTCGTCACTGGTAAGAACAACGCGCGACTTGCAGTCTTGAACACGGTCACGGAGAGACTCTGCGCTAAAGCCAGCGAAGACCACAGAGTGAATGGCGCCAATCCGCGCGCAAGCGAGGAAAGCAGCAACAGATTGCCAGGTCATTGGCAGATATACAGAGACGGTATCGCCCTTCTTAACACCAAGAGCTTTCAAGACGTTTGCGATGGAGCAGACCTCGCGGAGTAACTCGGCATAAGTGACGAGGCAGCCATCCTCGGGCTCATCTGCCTCGTAGATGATGGCGGTCTGATAGATAGGATAAGATCGAGATTTCGATAAGCAAGAGGAAAGTATTTACCTTGTTTGGGTGTTTAAACGCCCAGCGATCGACGCAATTGTAAGATGCATTCAGACCGCCCTCTGGGAACCAGACGATATCACCAGTTTCAAAGCCACCGGCACGAACGGTCTGGAACGGACGATCCCAGTGCAGCATCTCATGTGCCATCTAATGCATCCATCAATAAGCACGACTTAAAAAGAGTGAATGCGCAAACTGGCCTTTTTCCACCAAGCATCAGACTCATGGCCGAGAGTATCCGCATGTGCAGACTTGTATGCTGCAAGATCGGGACCAACGTGAGGAACTTTTGTGCCAGCTTTGAGGCGGGGAGCGACGGGATGGATTGGAACAGGTTCTTCAGACATGATGATGGGCGGGAGTTGATGGCGGTAGATTGATCAAACACCCCTTGCTTATAACACGCGGACATCCGACAACCCCACAAATCATTATTTCGGTTCTTACACAGCCACAAACCGTTTTCGGATGTTAGACTTATGCTGGACTAGTCAAAATCAGGCCTTGACCACATCAATCAAGCCAAGATCAAGTAGAAGGCTTGACTGTAAGAGAGCAACACCTCTTTTCCGTCCTTTCTCCCTCTTATGATTATCCTCATGGCCCGGTTTAACTCCTGGGTCCGCACTGGGTCCGCAGGAAGAAGGTATGATGATTTCATGAAATGAAGCTTAATGTGAAAATTACACACCCAGAAAGTCAATGGAGATACAACAAACTCACTGGCATGAGTAGTCTTTCTGAGCTGCTACTACGGTTTGGTCCATGCTTTAGTGTACCACCAGTTGCTACACATGAGCGATTCAGAGTCTCGACAAGTTGGACGATGATCATGATTATGCCAATGAATTTACACACCCCGATGGCGCCGCATGCGAACAATGAGCACTTGGCATTTAATTTGAACATGAACATGCCGAACAGTTACCGATTTGAAGAACTTATCATCCAACTATAGCACTAGTGTTGTCCTCATGGATCTATCGCAATCACTAGGACTCGAGGAAATCTAGGGTTTTGCATCTTTTTCTGCGACGGATGCCGCAGGGATTGCACCCTCCCTGCGGTAGCTGTACCACCTACACATCAGCAACTGATATATATATATTTGATGTGCTTATAAGTGAGTCTTGCAGTACGTGCCGTGACCGTGACTTGAAGTTGACATCGCTATGTAGCGCCGATACTTACCCCTTGAAACCCTTTGGTCTCAGATTACGTTTTTAACCTGTAACATGCTTTCTCGAATTCCAATTCCAAATTCTGCTTTCATCAACAGCATTTGTAGTATGTTAGCCCGGACACCGTCTGCGCTCCTTGCAACATCGTGCATAATGGACGTCGATCGCGCTCTTAGGTCCTTTCTCAAGCAATCGATGATCTACGCAATCAATTTCGATATCGGCCGACTTGGATCAATGGCTTGCCCGGAAGTGACCTGGAGTGGTTGTGTGTAAGCGCGTTTATCGCTCGACCATTTACGCAAAGTAATCATACGAGGCGCGAAGTCCACAAGCTCGTCGACATTTGCGTACTTGCGGCCAGTGATTTTTGACCTACAACCTATTGGTTTTTGAGGAGGTCTCAGGGCAGTGCGGAAGGCAGCCCCTTTCGGACAACGGGGCTGGAGCAAACCGCACGGATCTCCGCAGGTTCCCCCGCTGATATGTTCTGCCCCATATTCATCACCGTCGTGGGTCAGGACCCCGTTCCAATCTCCTGCTAATGCCGATGTGAAATCTTATATCACCAGCATACCACAGCATTGATTTGCACCTGGGGCAACACTCATGCGGTCAAACAAAAGCTGGTTACTGAAATTTGAAGACCATCACTTCAATGCGGCACCGAACCAGCGCCGGTGCCGATGCGTCCACAAATTGCAGTGCTTCGAACCGACACTGGGCTCTGCTATAGAGCCAATGTAGCATCGGTGATGGTTGAAAGCGCATCGTGTCACCTCATGTCACCCAGGAATTGTCCACGTACGATTCATCGTATACATCAGACCTAGTCAATTGCATTGTTAATCTCATGAATTGAATCACAGCCAGAAGAATTCAGACCGCAAGGACCAGATGCGAGTCATTCTGCAGGACATGGCTGAAGAATATTCGATTGCTTTTGAAAATGGCATAGCGCACGAACACTAAAAGTCTGATAGTCTAAAGCCGTTCTCACGCACCGTTGGATTGTGAGAGCCTAATGGTCAATTGAGAGGCAGGTTATCTTGACCTTTGTGAAAGTTCGTGGTGTCAAGCGCATTTGTATTGTCTTGGAATGCTTGGCTAAATCCGATGAGAGTATTGCTCGCATAGATGACCATGGGAACCTTGCGTACCAATCAGATATGATATGAGCGGTCATTGTAAGGCGGAATCAGAAATCGTTGGTGTGATATACACATGGCCTTTTATAATTTCGCATGATCAGTTGCGGTGCGAAGTCCACCAATGTAAGTCGGTTGAGAATTTCCTTGAATATTTCAAATAAAGTAGTCGGTGGATGCGGACTCATTTCCCTCGCACATGGATATGATCTCGTTGCACTACCAGAGGCTTTGAGAGAGTAAGTAAATTTTCACGATAACAGGAACTCACGATAATCATTCGCCTTCTAATATTCCATCGCAAGCCATGCCGCAGCATGCTTGCCCCCAATCGAGGGTCTCAAGGGACAGGTCAAAATGTGATGGATAGCATTGAATATGCAGAACTGTCCGCAAGACAAATGCTCCTGCTAGCAACGGGGATCAAAACCCAAAACTCGATCATCAGTACTTTCGACCTTCTGAAGAAAAGATTTTGTAGAAAATTCACTAGAAAACACAATACGATTTGGACAAAAGATACCAGAACGACTCTGAGGATACCCCCATGCGATATTACGATGTCGACTGAGCTTTCACAAGCGTTGTGTTGTAGTACTTACCCATTAAACAGTTCAAAACCTACATCTAAGACCCATACAGAGGCCTGTGAGATCACATATGATAGTTAGACGGTGGACACTATGATAGTGGAAGTGAGCAAGAGGTGAGTCCCACGAAATAATACGGTATATGCCGCAGCGGTTTACGTAAGAATTTAATAAGGTTACTCAACGCTAGCACACACTGATTTCTTGAAATTCACGTTTCATCGACATCAAGCGACTTGCCTATAAACTCTTGATCATGATGTGTACATATTCTATCAAAAAGCTCGGTCTTTGAACGTTAACGCTTGGTGATATCTTGATGTGGCACGGCGTCACTAATCAATTATTGCTATCGTTCGCGTGTCCGACGGAAGAAGACTCTTCCGAGTGCGAAGGCCCGCACAGTTGAACTCTTTTCATGTAGAAATTCGGGTCACCACCATAAAGTGATACGCACCCACCGAACCAGTCCACGCATGCACATATTTTATACATGGTTCTACTGCACACACAACAGACGGTCAAGGTATGGGCGCTTGCTACCTGATCTTTCATCCTCCAGACTAACTCTCGTGCCTCATTCGCAGTATCTTCGAGGTTGGTTGTTGGTTTGCTTCCATCATTCTATTTCATGCTCAGACACTTAACAAGTTGCACCGGCCGCGATTTGGGTGAGTCAAGCACGTACTCTTCTCGCGCGTGAATGCTGAGACATTATTGTCTTCATCAGATACTCGATTATTTTTTGACCCTTGAACATGAAGTCCGTCTGTTCAGCAGCATGGGCTGCTGGAGCATTGGGACCGTCATGTTTATTGTAACTAGATATGCTCCCGTGGTATGGATCATCAGTGAAATATATGGTGAGCAACGCACTTCGTTATTGGGGGGAAGGTTCTCAGTCATTGTGGTTTGTCAGTCACTCTTGGGCCACAAATAGCTGAAACGGTCGGAACTCTCCCCTGAACCATACTCCACGTATGTTGATGCAAGTGATACAGTGCTTGGCATCATATCGAACTAGTGGGAGTGGGTCACCTTGCAATCGCTAGTTCTACGTCAGCTAATTCATCCCAGCGTCCCTGTTTTTGATCATGTTGGCCGCAGAAGGTGAGTTTGTTTATATCAACAACGAAAACTCTTATGTTTCAGGTCTACTTCTCTCGCGTATACTTGCCTTATGGCATCGCAATAGGAAGATACAGCTATTTATATTGGCGAGCTACTTGGTAAACGTTCTGACTGTTTTGCTGTGCCAAGTGGTCACTCAATGGAGCTTTAAGCTTTTTATTGTCTCCATGGTCATTTGCAATGTACTCGTGGGGTTTCTGCTCGAAAGCATATGTGTGCCCACATCGACTCTGAGCAATCTAGAGGTCGCTACAAAAGCGGAACGCCTGATAATGGGCCAGTTCATTAGCGCAGCACTGTTTGAACTCAGTAAGCGATTCAGGACGTTGCCTCGAGTTGGCTCTACTGACGAACCATGTGTAGTAGTGATCACTCTTTCAATGCATCATTCAATACAACTACGCTCTAATGGCATACGCTCTATCGGTAGATTCGCGTCAACCTTGTTAAAGGGAAGTTTGCTATATGCGCTGTCGCTTCTTGGTATGTCATTCGGTTTATGGCACCTTGTCCGTTTCACTTGACTGTCCTTCAAGCAATTTCTGTCGTAAACATAGTTTCTTTTGCTTTGCCGGTACGTAGTCTCGCGCACCATACTAGGGTAATACATGAATATTTGGTGTAGGTCTCATGGCAGGGGCAGGGTGGGATTGTAGACGTGTAAGTGGCTGCACATTGTATCCAGGGCTAACTGACAAATCATGCTGACCAGGTTCCAAGGCGTCCTACATGGTGTCTTGGCTTCGCGCATTCTTTTTGATCTAAGGGACCTGGGTGATACGGGCCAAAATGAAGATCATGACCATTTTTTCACCTCGTATATATCCCTTCCTCCCACTCAGTGTGTATCACAAACGATACCAATGACTGTCTTACATGCCGAAAACAATCTATGATTATGCCTCGCGGTGTGAAACGCCTTGGGATTCGGCCGCATAGTTACCTCACGAAACGAGGTCAATAAGACGAAAAACAGACCAGAGCATCAGTGAACTTTTATGTGGAAAATAAATGTGTCGATTTGTTTGTACAACAAGGTCAACACAACTTAATTTCATTCTTGCGTGAATGATGACTTTGTCGACATTGGTCTCTTCAAATCGCCAAATGTAAACAATAAAAACATATCGGGTATTATCGGTAAGCTTCACGAAAAACGGCACTTCGTAGAGTCGGGGCAAACTAGGGGCCCAGCCCGAGGTATACATTGAATAAAATTGTACTCAAATAAACGCAACGATCGGACATTGAAAATCCTTCCGAACCTTAACCAAAATTACAGAGACTATTACAGAACTCATCATCAAGGTATAGAAATGTAGCAAGGCAAAGTAAGTATTGGTTTGGTAAACGAAGGAGTACTAATGGTATAATCATTAATAATTCACATCCAAGGATCGATGGCGAGTCTACCGGGAACATACAAGATACAACTCGGGCTCTCCTTGCGAATTTTGACGCACCCTACTCTCCAATCGGTTCAGTTGAGGCAAATAAGGCCCTGGTTGTACGGGTCCATCTTCTATAGTGAGTGACTTCTCTACCTCGTACTCTTCTTCTGAATCATGGTCTTGATCAATTGCGTTGTCCTGCTTCTTCTCCGGCGGATAGAAGCATCGCATGGGAAATGGAAAAAGTTTGTTGTCTTTGGGTGACTGAGGGGTTTCCTTAAATTTCTTCCGAGGTGAGTCCTCAGGGCTGTTGGTCTCCTCTTCTTCAACCTCAAGGGGTCGCTTGCGGCTCTTATACACGGGTGAAAGGTCAGTCCATTTCCTAAGAATGACACATTAGAAGAAAACGATTGGGTTCAAGTGAGTCACGTACCGAGATGTATTGTCCTCGCCGCTGGAATACTCATTGTCCGAGTCTGTGACGTTTCCCCGACGCCAGTCAGGGCTAATTCGCTGGTGCGAAATCCCTTGGGGAGAAGAATTAGGACTCTCATCTGCAGGTTGAGGCTCCGAAATTTCTCTGAAACACCACACATCAGAATTTAACAAATCGCGCGAGTTGAATCAAGTTACGTACAATGAGATGGCCTCGCCATCGCTGAAAGACTCACGGAGGCACTGTTGAGGGCTGCAGCTCGCGTGTGGAGACCCAGACCTTTCGCTAAAAACTACAGGTAAAAATCTAGAATCAGGTGCAATCCCAATCGAGGTACATACCGAGCCTGCGCCCCTTCCTCAACCTCGCCGTCGCCGCCGCCAAAATTCTCCTCTTCCGCATCTTGATGATGTATTTCGCTCTCATCGCTGGCGCTCGAAGCCTCACAATCTTCACTTTCCAGTTTCTCTTCGTATTCGTCGTCGAGGTTGTCATTGCCAGTATTCATCGACTGCTGGACCTTCCTGATCATCTTGCGCACGAAGTTCTTCCCAGCGACAGATGCAATGCGACTCAGGAAATCCTGCATTTGTTTCCTCTCAGCCTGGAGTTCGATCTCTGCGAGAGTGATGTCGGCCAGGGCTTCGGTGGCTTCAGTTCGTGCAAGCTCAAGTTCGGTCTCGACATGAGCGCGGTTGCGATGAACGTCGGCGACCATCTGCCCGTACCACGAGGGGTCGTTGGCGAGACGTGGTGGAGGGGGGTATGTGAACTCCATGAGAGGCGGATCAAGAGAAGCAGTAGCATTTGGGACGCGTGCATCGCGAGATTTGTTGCCTGGTGGTGAAGGGAATTGTTCGAAAGGGAACTCGGCCCATGCATCACACCCAGATTCTCCAGAGTCGGACATCTCACGAGCAGAAGGATTGACTTCCTTGCCTTTTCCCTTCGGGTCTGGGGTAGTTGCAGTTGATTGGGTTGTGCTTTGATGTTCGGCGTCGATCGACATTTGTAACAGCGATATTGATATTCTGTTTTGAGCTTTGTAGACTAGTAATCAAGTACAAGAGATGGTATAAACTCAAAGTCAAGAAGCACTGGATTTTAACAGTTTCTATAACAAACCGTCCACAATATCATAAAGCCACTTGTTGTGGGCCAAAGCATCCGGCTATTGTTTAGCTCTAGTCCACAACTACCATTCACGGAAACCCCGTAGGATCCCCCAATAAGTCGGGGTATGGCTGATGTGAGAACCACGGTGATGCTCTTGAGCATGCAGCTATTTGTGCTTGGATCACGCTTCGTTCTTAGTGTTCGCGCGAGAATAGCATGCTAACGTTGTGCACTGGCTGACTCCGACACAGAAACTAGCATGAATTCGATTGTGTTCCAGGAGCATCTATATGTATCAACTAGCAATACTGTGTAGGAAAATGGTTTGCCGAGCGTTCTGTAGGGAGGAGAGATCTAGTCGAAGATCCGCCGTAGTATTTATTTTAGTTGTAGTATTTCAAAGTATACTCAATTATTTTCATGTAGACAAACTCATTTTCTGTTGTATCACTAGCGGCCAGATGCATGAAGTCAGTCCCTCCCGTATCGCCTCCAGTCGGCGTCACTCGTCCTGTGGTTCAGTTAGGCTTAAGCTTGCAGGCTTGCTGATGCTGAGCAGATACGCGAACAACACTACTTCTACGAATAAATAATATGCGCATATATACAACATGTAATGCTTGTATTGTATAGGGTTTCGCCCACGCGGATAATAAACGATGGTTCCAAGAAAATACATGGTCCGTTTCAAAGCCCCGTAGTGTAATACTATAGGCCACATTTTATGCTCCCCACAATTCACCGCCGCTCTGCTTTCCCTCCATGTTGTTTAAAGATATTTCGTCCGTGTTGCCACTTTTCAGCCCACCGGTTTCAGGGGTATCAGCGAACTTGATCGTGGTGGTTTCAACGCCTATCATAGTCGTGGCAAGAGGGTCGTTAAAGTGACGCCTTCTAGGCTGTGATCCGAAGGTAATAATGGGTGATAATTTCCACGGTGCTGGCGAGGATGAATCGTCTTCCGCACTCATGCTCAACAAGAATGCAACGACCACGCTCAAGTTCGCGACGATCAGGGACACAGAAGACTGGAAAGCACTTAATAATATTTGCGATTTGAGAACTGATAGTACTATACCTCGACCATAGCCGCCACCGCTTCCTTTAGCCCTCCATCGGACAAGACATAATATGCGTGGGCAAGACTAACAACGGTCGTAATTGCTGACGTCGAAAAGATGGTGAGTATCCGGATTTTCTGCGCCTTCGTCAATCTGACTTTATAGATGAGGCGAAACGGTGCCAAGATAAGAATACTGTCGCCGATAACGTCAGCTGAAATATCAGTCAGAAAATTTTTGTATTGTATAGGCTGTTGGACCTCACTGATGATCTGCGCTATTGCAACATTTCTGCCGAGATTGCACTGCGGGCGGGGTTGCGTTTTCCAGCCAGGTTCGGATTCACAAGTCCACCACACTTGTGCGAAAAGTACAGCCCATGCGAGGATGAATGCCATTGTAGTAAATGTTAGGACTCTCCTGAGGGTTCCTGGGACTGTGAGTCGTACAACTGTCATTAGGATTGATATCCTGGAGCACCTGTCATAGGTGTGCATGTCAGCTGGATTGCCTTAACTTGACACCGTCGGAGCCATACCAAACAACCGCATAAAAGAATTGGCAGACCCTGGTGCCGAAGAATCAGTTTCAATGTGTCATAAGCATCACGATATGAGAGAACATACATGTAATACAGCGCTACCATCGCGCTTTGAGGTATTTTGTCTGGGCGTCTTTAACAAATGGCATGCATCATGCGCAATAAAACAAGGCTCACTATAGTCTTGCAGATACAACCAATCGACAATTAATAGGGCGAGAATGAATATCATGGCGAAGGTTGCCCAAAGGTCATCGATCCACAGACGTCCTTGCCGCACACGACAATACAAGCGGAATGTTGTAACAGTGATCGCCACAAGAGGCAGGACCATGTTTACGACTTGGAACGAACATCAACCGCAGCACCACACCAAGTCAAGTCGACTAGACTTACCTTCTGTCTGAGCAATGGTGGGGCCCGAGGACGACATCACGCGGTTGTTGTTGCAGATAGATAGAGTTGTCAAACAGCATATATAGGTTATGCTGCCGTCCGAAGGCGTGTGAGGCAATCGTGCGGCAAATAGAACGGCGTAAAGCTATACCTTTTGAGAAAGTTAGATTTGGGCACACTGAAATTGAAATAACGACTGCTTCAGAAGCGGCGTTAAGAGTTATAATTGCAATTGCAGTACAAGCACGATGTACCGTTTACACACTAAGTGGGCTATGTTGATGATGTTCCAACATCATGTATCAGTACTATTAATCTTATTTTCTCACCAGAATCGCATCTAGCATAGCTTTAAAGTTCGAAACGTGGAAGCAGCAGTCTTCCTCTTGATCATGGTCCGGTGCTTTTACGTGGAAAAACAAACTTTCATTTCTGGAGTCATTTGGCCGTCACAGAGAACACTTACGGAGTATGCATAGCCCCTCTTGTAGAATCATGGTGTTATCCATTTTTGTCCATTGCGTGGACCACGGCGAGTTTGGGGTAGACTAGTAGTGCAGAGCCCTGCTGGGCCCTGGCACATAAGTGGATTTTGCCTCATTTTTTAGATCCGACGGACGAATCAGACTCATCAGAAACTTATTAATAAGAATTCGGGTGTGACGCGTGACACCTTGGTTCGTTATCAATTGAATTTGAACGTTGAACTTTGTTCTGCTTTCGAATTTTGTACTCAGGCTATAACGCAGACGCCCACTGGCGCTAAGTCCCTATAGGCCTAAACCCTACAGCTAAGCTTAAAGTCGTCTCTAATTCAATAACGTGCGGAAATATGTTGATTTACCATGTACCACACCTAAGGTTTGTTGACCTCAACCTCAAAGTTGGTATGACAAACGTCAAAGGTGCGCATATCTACAGAATTCGCTAGGTGTAGTGACCAAGGCCAATGCGATTTCATGATGGTCGGGACTCGGAATGACTAGTGAGGACTCACGAGCATCGTCAAAGAACATTCCCGTGGTTTACGTATGGCTCGAATTCATATCAGATATGAATCGTACCATAAGCATTTGCGCGCTCAGATCCGGTGGACAGTAGCGACGCCCCTGGACCTGTAGACCACCTCGAGCTAACTGTGATCGTCCCTGGTTTGTTGTGAATTCATTACCACCCTGACTACCGCGTTTAATGTTCTAGCTGGAAACGTTGTATCTCCGCAAGTTATACCCCTTGACACATACAACTACTGCGTATGATAGCAGCAGTTGCACATCTTCTCTCTGCGCGACGGATTTTTCCTTGGAACTTTTCTTCACCGATCACACCAAGGAATCAGTATTCATTTTCAGCATAACAATGTTTACCTTCGTTTATACTAGTACTGGTGCCTGGAGGCCGTTGGATGACGCTCAGCGATGAGTATGCCAAGTTTTTTGATGCTGATTTGTGGGTGATAACCAGTCCAGATGTATTACAGCAATAAGTACAGCGTGCTAATTAACACAACACGGGATTTTGGCTGTTCATAACTAGCAGCGGTGGTATACAATCTACTGGGTAACAAATGCTAGAACTTCCTCAACAACCTGGCCTTGGAATTCGTAAAATAATGCGTGACCTCCACCCTTGATGACAACAACTCTCTTGTTAATGAAATGCTGGCTCACTTGTGCCTCAGCGACCACGTTGTCCAGTTGTTGATCAGCGTCACCGTATACATGAAGCAATCTTAATCCCTGCCTCCCCGCAGCAAAAAGGGGCTCCGGATCTTGCTGCCGCGACATAGCGTTCAACACGTCATTGGCATTCAGGTGACTGAATGCTCCAACCCAAAGCAATCGGTCGTCCCAATTTGAAGCGTTACAATCATTGATCGTGGAATCAACAAAATCAATCCTTGCTTTCAGTGCATCAGCGACGTCTTGCGAAAGAAGTCTTGGGTGGAGGTCTTTAAGGCACTGTTTCCCCAAGTCCATCATGATTCGCTCCGATGTAAGGGAGCGCGGAAACGTAGATGATGCCCGATACATAGCCTGCGGGACAGTGGGCGCAGACATCCGTTGCAACCGTTCCTAAACGAATATCATTAGCGGAGGGAATGTTCCTCTACACAACTGACTTACCCCCTAAACTCCTGCAAATCATCGTCAGATACCTTCAAAGAGTGCAATTTGTCGACTCACCAGCCAAGTACATAAGGCTTTTTTCGGTTAAATCCCTCAGCCACAGCCGTGAAATCCGCAGCAAAATTCGGGGAGGAATAATCACTTTGGTCGACAGGTCTGGCGCTCCTGCCATGACTTCTCATATCATATCTCACCTGTGACATTTCAAAATTTGGTTTGAAAGATAGCTTGGTTTACTTACCAGATAAACTTTGGAAAGAAGGCTGATCGTCTTTGAAAAGGATTGTTGAAAACGACTGTAGATGAACCTAAACCATGAACCAAGATAATGGTTGGACCCTTCGAGGTTGCCGGCCCCTTCAGCAAAGATTTCGCAACCGTCGGATGATTTCACGAGCTTGGAAACTTTGGACATTTTGTCGGTGAGGAATGGATGTACCATGATGAGCTGTATTTATTATATACCATATGCGAATCAATGCGCCTAAACTTACGTTCGTACAATCCGGTGAAGGAAATGATGACAATGGTATTGATGGATATCAAACAGGTGATTGCCGAGATGTAGATATGATATCGATTCGAAGCGCTTGCCCACATGTGTGCAATCACACGGTGGCCAGGGGTTGGGTTAATTGATTCCATTGGTTTGATAGTTATATCTGGCAGTTCAGCAAAGCCATCAATCGCACTTCTCGATACTTACTAGTGGGCGGCGATTCAAAGTCTCGACTTCGAAGACCTTGGCGCGTCTTCCCAAAACGTTGGCTTGAGGGTATGATAACTGTTGATGCATTTTTATATATAACGCGACCCTCATGACCATCATCATTTCAGGAAGCTCTTTGTGGACCTTGTGATTCCGATCAAAGATGGCCGCAGCTGTTTGAAAATGGACTCACTTGCAGTAATTTCAAAATAGACTTCTAGGTGCAGCTCGTACCCGACTCCCACCAAAGAGGTGGGTGGAGTTGTCGTCTCTGCGTTTGTCTCCGCGACACCGGTCTAACTCTCTAGTTAGTTGCAAGCCTACTATTTACCATATCACTGTCCGGTGATTGGACCAACCAGGCTATATATATAAGTATACATTGCCACCCATGTACTCGGATCTCACCGTCTCCATCCTGACGCATACTTAAAGCGATGCCGTGGACTATATATGTTGCCCTTGGGGTTCTCGCATATGGTACTGGAGATAGTACCGCTTCATGGATTATTTTTTCGCTCGCGATCACATGACTTGCACGTGCGGTGCGAAGTTCGAAAACACTGGAAGTCTGGAACTGTCACCAGTGGACAGTCGGACATTAACTTGCTCATCGATCAATGCGACGACAGTACAGTTTGGGACCTAGCAACTAACACGGACGAGTAACAAATAGCATCAAAATTGACGAGGAGATGATTAGCTGGAGTTCCGAGTCTTCCGACGCCGCCTCGAGTGGCACTGTTCGTCTCTATTGCTCAGATATCGCAACACGCCGAAACTATATTTTGGGAGAGAAAAGTACTGCATATCATTGCGCCCGCCGCCCATTGCTTCTGGAAATGTACCGTTTGCGCTGGCAGGCTTTACTCGTCGTGCTTGGCAAAGGACACTTAGTAACCTTTGATGGCTGCGGAAAAGGCCAGCCCTGGCTGTGTTCTGGGGACGCGAGCGATTCAGTGGCTGAAAGGGAGAAGATAGTGAGTGCATAGTTTTCTTTTCATTTTCTTTGGAGCCGGGGCCAAGAAGTCGAAAATGCGGAGGGATACATATATGTCGGCCCACAAAGATCTTGTCACATCTACCCTCTCTGGTGCGCCCCACGTATCTCCTTGGTTGATTTTCCTTGTGCAGTGCGATAACTTTTCTTGTGGTTCATCTCCTAGTGATACGTTTTGCAACTACTCGTTATAACAGATGTCCTGCATCGCATGCAAAGCTCTCATTCTATGGACTTTATAGGCGACACAGGACTCCAGGTATAATCCCCCGCAAAACCGTATGAATCGTCTGCTAGGGCATATCGTGTCTCGAATTCAATGTATCCCAAGCCCTGGCGTAGAGCGCCATCATGATATTGATGAGCGAGGTATCCTGATTCCCTCGCCACTCTCGATCCACTGTCTTTTTGCGATGCTGACTGGGCCTTGAAGGGTAACGCAAAGCCAACGTCGAGTACGAGAAAGGTGCAGGCCAGTAAAAATCCTACATGAAGGAAAGCATGATCAGATATCATGTCACAGGAGCTTGAGAAACTGAAACTTCTCGCTGGAAACGGTCAAACTAAGCTGCGGCTTACGTATGGTGACCTGGGGGATTAATTCCAACTGTCCATTCTCTGCTTCCACCACATGTCTGTGCTAAAATCAGGTCCAGCGTATTCATATCTGTGAAAAGCAAATGAATCATGGTGTGGTAGGAATATTTTTGCGTCGTATGGGACTTCGTTAACGATGTACATTGTGAATGAGGTGCGCAAATGACATGTTTTCTTCCCGTACCATGATTTTATCATCAATCGGCATGCAGCACCGGAGCATATTCTCGAACGTCTTCGTTATCAACATACCGTGAGACACAGCGGAAACTTCTGAAGATCGAATTCCATACAAATGAACACTGTCAGTCTACCCTCAAAAAATCACCGATAGCCTTGAAGTAATAATCCCTATCCTCAAAGAACGCAATATGACTCTTCGCAAACCTGACCCACTTAACTTTGGGTAGTTTCTCGATGAAAGGAGCAATCACATAGTCCTGAGCTCCCTCTTCGGGCCCATTCGTGACGAGTGTAGGGCATGAAATACGATGGATGCGGTCAATCACAGACCAAGTTTTCAACGAACCGGTCGCATTGAACTGTGCGGGCCCCAACCTGAATTTCAGGACAAAGTTCAGAGTCCTCCAGAATTCGAGTGGTTGGTATGCTTACATTGCATTCGACACAGTGGGATCTTCTTCCACAGAAGCAAACGCAGCAATTAGCTCTTCAGGCCAGGGTAATGTCTGGCATGTGTGCTTGTTCATAAAAACTTGGATGGCTGCTTGGTACTCCATCGACGAGACAGTGCCTTCTCTCTCGTGTCTCAACACCATCTCCTTGAACTCTACTGGAAATGCTTCCAGATAACCCAACATGCTCTCTTCCCACAGTTGCTCTGAGGGTGGAGAGCTGGATATGACTAGACGATGAAGTCCGGGAGGTTGACGCTGGGCGACATAGTCAGCAGCCAACATCCCTCCCTATGAGTGCCCCAGAAGGTCAAAGTCACTTTCAATACCAAGCTGCACGAGAAGACTGTCGAGTTGATCCATGAATAATTCTGGGGTCCAGAATTCAGCAGGTTTGCTACGAAGATGAGTAGATTGTCCGATGCCAAGCTGATCATAGAAGATGACTGGGATGCCATACAATGAATAAATCTCGGTGTGCGATATCATATAGATATGAGACATCCCGGGACCTCCATGAAGCGTAACAAGTGGTCGTTTGCCCGACTTGAGGTCACCAACAATGTTGTACCAGGTTTGATATGTCTCGTCACCGACTTCGAAGTCGACTAGTGCCTTTGCTACTATTCATCAGTGGGGTAGGCGGCGTTATCTGGGATTAGGTGAGTTAATCTTCAAATGAAGCTCGCTATAGCAGTTGTGCGTGAGACTTGGGACGTGTGACTCTTCAATTGGACATGTGGAATCGGAAGGCTATCTATGGGAGGAGATCACATATGATACAATAACGCATTTTCCGGAGAGATGGAGGAATAGGTTTGCCATCGTGGACACATCAAAATTCTTGGAACCCGTATCAGATCTGACCTTCGAGGCATGCATTGAGTATCAACGTTGCAACGTCCACAATAGGGAGTACTTTGACGCACCTTCAAATGATCACTGATTTACGTCGTAGATAATCGATAACGCCTTCCTTACAGTACCACAGTGCACTGATCAACTCGCCATTAAAATCATCTCCTACAGCTCGCTCACAGCCTTCCCGAGAACATGACTGATACAAATAACTCCTCTGCAATCCCAACCTTGAAAGCCATGATACATGTGATTGATCCAGAGCGGGACAACACTTTTCGTGCTCTAGCAGCTACCAGTGGATACCTAAAAGCACAGAATCGGTTCAAAATTCTCTTGAAGTGTACGCAGTGTGAAACAGAAATGGAGAAACCTCGGAAATGCTCAAAGGTCAGTAGGGTATATTCTAAAAACTGTGGTGGGAATTCATCGAGTATCACAAATCACTTTTAGTGTAGGAGTGTTTTGTATTGCTCACCAGAGGTAGGCACTGGAATGATACCGAATTCCGGAGTGCTGACGCGGTGTATGTGCAGTGCCAAAAGAAAAACTGGTGAGAGCGCTGCCTATGATCGACACAGATCGAGACCTTGACCCAGATCGCAAACGGTATGATAGGCCCGCCCACAAACGGGTATGCCACGAGGTCGAACATTCATCAGGAGTACTCAAACTCGTTCGGATGTTCAGTGTAAATCCATTGCTCATGATGTACCTCAAAGTTGCTATCGTGCTTGAC
The DNA here is from genome assembly GCA_016628085.1 of Suillus occidentalis. Taxonomy (NCBI): domain Eukaryota; kingdom Fungi; phylum Basidiomycota; class Agaricomycetes; order Boletales; family Suillaceae; genus Suillus; species Suillus occidentalis. Next base: position 29,617 of record JABBWB010000053.1, read on the forward strand.
TGTAACCTGCTCAACGATCCCCGGATCGGAATCGAGGTGCCATTCGTGGCACGTGTTGATATTGCCTTTGAACCCAGCGACATTTTTGACTTCGTCGGATTGTATTTCGATGACAAAGTTGTTCGGGAGAAACTCCAAGGGATGTTACAAGTCAACGCCATGACACCATGGTACATGGGCATGGATGGTGCGCCCCCCCTCACACCGCAGCGACTCAACCAATGGCACGAGGCTCGGGCAAAGCATAATGCAGAGGGTTATACCAAAGATCCTGTTGGGCTCTTAGAGTTCTCCTCTGCGGGGCTCTCGAGGGACAATAGATGCATAACTTACGCAGTGAGTGTTGGGTGTCACATATCCCCTGTCATCCTTGAGATGGCGATGGAACGTGAGCCCTTTGTACGTGTCTGTCCACTCGCGGGCACTCGGTTCAAGCAACCCATGAGCGCCGAGACATGTCTAGAGTATGTCCACAATTCGTATTCCCAGGATTTTGGCAATGGATCCCCTTATTATTACCCTGCATAGGTATATCAACATACATATTCGGGCAGATACGCAGAACCAGTTGCGTTTACGGACCGAGATGACAGAGCATGACAGAGAAATCATTCGGGCAGCAGGTCGCGACGAGAACGAAGAGCCCGCTCGTGTTCTTAAAGAGAAGATGTCAAGAGAAATCATGTATAATAACATCATAAGACAGGGTCAAGGCGCGAGCAGCCCCGGGCCAGAGACACAGCGAGCAAGGCGAAGGACGAGGTGAGAACTCTCCAACGAAACGCGCCAGTCCAATGCTGACTAAGTTATTGAGACCCCGACGTAGTCCCTGTCCTTTCTGCGGGACTTGGGCCTGCAAGGGCATCGCGACCCCCATCGCTCAGCCTAATATTCGTGTGTGTGTGACGTTGGATTGCGAAAAGGGGGTCTAATGGCAGCTACACGACTCAGAGTTCGTATTTCCAGTGATTTCTCAAAAACGCTTTATAAAATTTGTGACAGACCCGATCATCGATGGGGGCTAGAGGGAAAGAAACACAAGAGCCTTCTCTCTAAGCCCTTTAATTTAGGTTGGCATTGTACAATATATCACATTTAAAGGCTATATTTTGGCTGGATCTGTTGAAATCTCATCTCATTCCCACCCCCACTTTGAAGATGCTGTACTGGCAGTGCGGCGCCAGTAGCTCGAAGCTTGATGTATTAATGATCATTGAGTGTGACGCTCAATGATACATCAGACTTAGTAGAGCTGCCATTATCATCGAGTTCAACACATACTCATAGGTGCACTAGTTGTAGCGCACGCAAACAATGCGCGTTCATCGACGGTGTAACTTATGGGGGACTGCATGGTTTGGGAGCCAGTGGAGGTCTGCCTTTCATCGCAAAATTTAGTCAATATTGACAGAACTGTGAATGAGCTATAGGCGCCTACTTTACAAATGGAAACAGTATAATTGTGACTGTTACCGTAAATACTAGTCAACTGAAAGTCAGAGAAATATGAGAACAAGAATGGTGTCTAGATTCTATTTACGAACGACCGAGTGAGTAGCATTGTAATATATCGCAATGAATGCGCGAGAGAAAATCTAGCACCGGATTTTGTGGAAAGATCTGTATGTCTGGATAGATGTGTTCACGCGGCTTTGCGGTCGGCCTTCGGCAATAGAGGGACAAGCCTAGTTTGCTGTATTTCCGGGCCCCTGGTGCCAAAGTACCTGAAAATCCAATCGGGTTAACTGACGGATCATATCAATGATTAACTAATACGACCTTTGACCCTCATAACTCCAACAAGTGTCTGCTCGGGGCCAGATTGCTATCCCGTCAACATACTCTTTGACCAGGGCGTCGACAGAAGTCCCCCATGAAGGGATCTTTGCAAGTCCGTCGATAAATCGTTTCTGAAGTTCAGCGTGATAGTGTCCTGCCCAAGCTATCGCACCGCCTCTGTCGAGGCCGAGTTCCAACATGACAGTGCTGATCAAGTTGTGATTCTCGCTCCCAGCTGCTTGCTCTTTGTTGTACGAAACCATGTCCTGTGAAGGTCATTAGCAAACTGCAAGCCACGACATTCTGATTGCAACTTTACATTGCCGATTATAATTAAGTCTATGCTGTATCCAGCCAGTTCCACAATGACGGGATGGTTGAACACTTCATCAGGAAGATCCATCCCCATTTCACATATGGTGAAACATGGTTTTGCGCCAATAGTAAGCCGCCGGAGCTCAAGGTAGTCATCGATACTGCGCCTATGACCTTGTTCACGATCAAGAGCCTCCACAGCTACTGCACGAAGGTATGCAGTAAAGGTTTCAACGAATCGACATTGAGAAGGCAGACTCGCGGTCTGGATGGCACGAGCCCAAAATCTATGCAAATCCCTTGGAATTCAGGAGATGGTCATCATAAATTTTAGAAGCGCTTACTGTCGCGCGATTTCACCGATAATACATTCGCCTTCCGGTCGTATCTTATGAGGATTGTGTATGGCATCTATCACGATGTCCACAATGACCTTGGTGACTGCCCCATTTTCGGTGTCGGTGTACTCCTCCAAAAGGAAGAAAACATTCATCAATTCACAGCCAATTCGAACATGTTCTAGTTTTTCAGGATGCAATCAGGGTTCGTGGTGCGTGAATTACCAAAGGTCAAACACGAACCTCGTGGTGCATTGGGATAAGCCAGTGCTACCAAGCGGGCTAAAGGCAGAGTGTAAGTCAACCATCATCGGAATTGAAGGGTAGGGACATATGTCGTACCAAAATCACATTTGTCGAATGCTTCCTGTGACTCAGGACTCAGAGCCTTGAAATCACGAAACGAAGCACCGACTTCAGCTTTCACATCTTCAAAATGGGGATTGATGGCACGAGGCCAGGGCCAATTGATCATGGTGTCTGGGAGGTATATCATCTTTGGGTGAGCATCCATGGCCTCCAAATTTAATTTTTGTTCAGGAGCACGAATACTTGAAAGAGGGAAAACTTGTTGTTAACGAGTCTAGGGTTTGCAGCAGAATATATATACCTGCGACCCGGGTCAGAATTTGTCTACCTCGCGTAATACTTGCACCCAAGAAATAGTGCGATACGGACTTACCGCACTAACGATGGCAAGTGCTCATCAAGTGGTGCAAGATTGTATCATCAGTGTTCAAGTTGCGAGGGTACGGTCGGCCTTGTGAGATCCGAAACCTTAGGTTAGTAAGATGCTAGCCCGTAGTAGTTTGTCGTCCTCATATGATGACTGTTGTGTACTGCTGTCGACTCGAAGTAGATCACGCCGGTAATTTTGGACCCGGTAGAGTGCATTCCCGTATCTAAAGTTTTAGCCACTACCACTTCGAGTCGTAGGTGTCATAGTGTTGATCAGCACCCACGCAACTAAGATGAAATTAGGAATCAAGTCTAATTGATGATGAAACCTAGACGAGACCAATCACCTGAGCATATGAGAATGTCATTTCCCTCAAACATCGCCTCCATTGAATAGTAAGAATGACTCACCACACTCCCCACCGTGGACGACACGACATACAGCTTCCTCCAAAACGCATTGAGACGCGACAGTACGTCGATGGTGAATCAATAGCGCCAGTAGAATCCGAGAGATTCCGAATCAAATCCACGTTCGGCCAAGGCGCCTCAAAACACACTCTGAGACGAAAGGAGAGACGCGCTTTCAAATATTGCCGTCCACGTCGCTGTCGGGGAATCAGTAAGTCAGTCAACCGTGATCATCATGGCTAATTAAGATCCAACGCACGTCATAATGGCGCCAGCATCCTCTGACCCAACTGCCCTTCCGCGGCTTTCCTTTCGTGTAAAATCCCTCGATGGGGTGGCGGAGTGCGCATTTTATGCATACATATGATAGTACATACCTACCTGCATGAAGACGATAGACGAAGGAGATGTCGAGACATATCCGATAGGGTCTCCGGCCCCAAAGGACAGATCTTGTATAAACAGAGAATGTAGTCAAGGATGGCCACAAACCATACTAAAAAAAACAAGGTTGAAAACCGTGCCTGCAATTATTCCGTTGTCTCAGTGATCATGCGAGCAGATAAGTGATCCGAGTCCCCCATTAAAGTTCTCCAGGAAACGGAGTCGAGCTGTTGATGGAGATAAATGAACCGCTCGCTCCCAGAACGTATTGCTAGCTTGAGTAACACATAAATTCGGTTAGACAGAGGCAAATTATAGATTGTCTGCAACTTGTGACGTCCCGAAGTGGATCACGGCAAATAAAGTTGTTTCCGTTTCCAAAGTTTCTGCTACTACCACTTGGAGTCATACGTGAGGACCAGGGAGTGGGGGATTGGCGCGCGTGCGGCTAAGATGACGATGAAAGTGAAGGTACCTAACAAGCCGTGGCAAATAAATAGACACCCAAAAAGGCACGATAATTCAGAATCAGCTGAAACATCAGAATGCATTGATGGATGATCACAAACCATGTATTGACTTCCAACGATCAAGGTTGAAAATACATGTATTCGAACATCTCAGTAATTGCACGAGTCCGCCGAAAAATAAACCGAGGCGCTGATTAGGGTTTTCCGCCCGGAGGGCATAGTAAAATCAATTGCTGGATAACATCAGGCAAGTGGAAGGCTGGGGTGCATTCTGGCAGACATATGGGTACTATACCATGCTCCAGCCTCCAGGCGGCCTGAAAATGACACCATCGGTTGGGCATACCAGTTACAACGTGTTCCCAGTTGCTGCTGCAACTACGAAGGTGGTGGATTTTGCGGCGGAATTCCTAAACGTCCATCCAAATGTATTAAGAAAATTGCAGTCGATTGCACAGATGCCATGGGTATTATGATTGTGCCAGGAGGAGTTCCCTACAAGATGGATGACAATTGGGTACTTCTGTTCACGAGGGATGCTGAGCAGAGAGAGACATAGCTGGGGCCAATGTGTTGTCTGAGTACAAATCCACCGGATGATGCATAACTTCGAAAAAGAGCGTCTGTAAGGCGGGCGGAGCGAAAGGGTAGTAGGCAACTGTGCCGCAACTTCGGGCTTGAGAGAGCATCATGGTTTTGCGAATGACTCACCATTAGCACGTCCTAGTGTCTGGGATCGTACATGGAAGACCCTTTCCGACATCTGTACCTGGCAAGGATTGTCATGCAGTTGAGACTTGGTCGCCGAGAAATGTTGTCTCTGCAAGCTGCCAGTCATGTCGTGGCAGTCCCACAGTAACTTGAACTGCCTGCCACTGAATGGACTCTCCTAGTGCATGGCTTGGTAAACGGTTTCGAATTTGGTGTCTGCATTCCTTCGTGCCCTTGGTATGATATTCTTCAGAATGATGTGGAGACTGAGACTGAGTAGTCATGCAGTGACATGCACCATGACCGTGGGACATTACTTAGATGGCAGGTACAAGGATACTAGAAGTTGTCTACATACTACGTGGCACCTAATAAACTTCATTCAGTGACTTGGGCACATCGTGGCAGGGCCTGCAAGCCTGAATTCCTCAGGGTCTTATTCTTCCTAGTGAACGGAACGCATGCCATCCCTTCAAGTGTTTCGTCGTGCGTACATGCAAGGCTATGGCTCTGATCGCGGCCCTTGGCGTTATCGTCTCTTTCCCGAGCACGAGATACGCGCTCAGATCCTCAAACGCTGCACGACTAATGTCTCAGGCGACGGAGGGAGCCTTAGTGCTTCCCTGCAGCCTCATGTTAGCTCAGCTAATGAGGACAGATCTCTGATCATGGATTTAAGCCTTCCAAATGGTGTCTGGAGCTTGACCTGTGTCCTCGATGGTGCGTATTACCATGAGACACCATAAACTCTATCTTCCCCCACGTATTTTATTAATAAAATAAAAATTTCCTATGCAGGCCATGGAGGGCATGAAACAGCTGACTACCTTGTCGCTGAATTACCCTCCCTTTTGATAGCTGGATTGTTGCCCACAGTGGCCAACTTGGAGGGTGTTCCGGATGTTCTTACCAGAGCGATTTACGACGTAGATGAAGCAATTAAGAGGGACTTCCTCGATATATTTCCGGAAGAAGTCGACGAAATCGCTACAATGTCAGATGCAACAGTCAAGGCTCGGGTCAACGACCAGTCTTCTGGAGGACTGAATTATCGAAAAGTTCTGCGTTGCTTGAGGGGATCTACAATCTTATTAGCGCTTGTCGACCCTACAAAGAAACATCTATGGGTGCTAAATCTCGGTGATGGCGTAGCGGGTAAGCCGAGGTGAAGGTACAATGCAATCAGAAATCACTGACATTGACTTTTGAGTAGTGCTCGGAAGTAGACAAGACGCGAGTTCACAATGGAGCGCATCCATCTTGAGCGATAATCACAATGGCAATAACCTCGTTGAGGCCGATCGCATCAGGCAGCAACATGCTGACGAACCAGAATGCATTTTTGATGATAGAGTGCTCGGCAATCTTGCTGTCACGAGAGGTAAGTCTACCAAATGCATTCAGTTGATCTCACTGTGATGCGGTGTCAAGCTGTTGGCGACCACGCCTTCAAACTGCCCTCGCATCTACACCGAGAAAATATTTTTAAATGTAAAACCTGGATTTCGTGTCCCTGCTGCGATCGAGTCTTTCATTCCGCGAAATCTGAGCCCACCATACGTCTCGAATCTTGCAAGCGTTCGTTATGTTAATCTTCATGCGCAGTCTGGCTGCGACTACTTTATTCTGATGTGTTCCGACGGGCTGGTTGACCTGTATACGGACAATCCAGATCGCGCCGAGTCCCTTACATCTCTTGTCCAGAAGTGGGTGGGAATAGTAGGTGACGTCGTAAGGGATGACATCCAGGAGGCAATGTTGCGCTTGTTTAGACACGCTCTGGGTGCAGAAGACATTGACAGTGTCTCATGCATGCTTACCGTAGAAATGCCTGTCGCTTACATGGATGATACGACCATCATCTTACAAGTGTTGTAGTGTCCGATACGAAGGCGTGTGCATGTAGAGGGTAACGAATGCGGGTTGTACAGATGCCAAGTGCCAAAAATGCTACGTCTGTAAATTAGAGATAAAAGTCAGGAAAAAGTCGAGTCCTGCATCATCGTAGATCCACGATCTCCAGTGGGATGTCCTTCATTTGCACGTGTCCTTTGTCTGCATCCTGAACAACCGATCAATAACTGTGGGCAAACGACTTCAGAAAACGTACTGTGTAGATCGGCACCTCTGGGTGTGGGTGGAAAGTTTCCTTAACATTACAGTCCAAAATTGTTTGCAAGCCTGGGGGGTCAGTGAGGCGGAAAATTCCAAAGCTAACGAAAACAATGAAGACAAGAGTGGTATGAACAATGTGGTACGCACTTGGGAGTGAACTTTGGGGCACAAACAACGGCAAAGGACTCTGGAAGCATACGCTGAAATCCAGAGTGTGTATGTAGATCAACCGATGACATAAAACCTTCGTAAAGGGTCAGGCGAGCGAGGGTTGTGCTGAATATAAGGACTCACAAGATTGTGAAGGATGCGTGTGAATCTAACGAAGATCGTTAGACGCCGACACACAGTACAGCCGGAGGAAACATACCCATCCCAAGGTAATCAAAGATCGTTCTTCCGTGAATTGCATGACGAGCTCTTCTTCGTCCATAGTGCAGGTATCGCTTGTCGAATGCTGCTTTGGAATCAAGAGTGTCGTGACAGTAAATTTATGTCCTCTATCTTTTCCAAGCAACAGTCCACAAGTTTCGCGATTTCGTGCAGTATTCAGCGATGCGATAGACAGGAACCGTGGAAGGCATTCTCGTGGCAAGCTCACAGTCTTCAGGTCGGGTACTTGGACAGGATCGCTGGCTTTACGAGTGATCCGTGCAGACTCTTGGGAAGCAGTCCGGTACCGGTCACCATCAATATGATGCACGGGAGCGGGTGGGGGTGGAGGTGCAACCTGAGGAGCTCGTGAAAGGGAAGAATACGGGACTGCAGAATCAAAGTAGACACCAGAAGGCGGCCGCGTCGCATTCAGAGAGTATGGGGATGGTGCCGGCTGACTCGGCAAGACAACCACGGATGGATTAGGGACTTGGTTAGTAGACGATTGAGAAGATTCTGGTACAAAAAGTAGGGAAGACCGTCCAAGATTGGTGGGCTTGAGAGTGGGATAATTAAACATTGATTGCAGAGAAGGTGCGTAGCCTTGCTTGAGCTGGTGTTGCGACATGAGTTCCGGGTATTGAATATGTCCGTCCGGTGGAACAGGTGAAGTTGTAGTTACTGGAGCAGGATAAGACGGGCTGAAGGAATAATGAGATATACTCAAAAACCACCAGGGGATAACTCACGGCTTCAAACTTGTTGGAGTTGCAGCGTGGTTCCTATATGACCAAGTCAACAAATATGTAAATTCAGATTCGATGACGCTGACCTTGTTGGGCTCTCGATAGGCATAAGAAGAGGAGCAGCGTCTTCATAAAATTGCGGATCCACGAAAGATGAACGCTGGGAACCGCCTGCAGATGCCGCAGGCATGGGAGAAGGAACAACACTACGGCGAGCCTCCCGCGCAGCGAACTCTGCCTCCTCCTGGCGTTTCATAATACCCTCCTGTTCCCGCCTGCGTCTTCGCCTAACTTCATCTTGTTCATCTCTTCTTCGGTCTTCATGCTTCCTGAACTCGTCATGCTCTCTACGTTGTTCCCCAGCGCTCCTAGGGGACACGGGCTCAGAAGGGGTGCCTTCGCGATTGTAGTACGTCGAATCACACAGCTGTGCATTCGCAGCGCGCCTAGCAGCCGCCAAGGCATCTTCCTTTTTCTTGTTCCCGGTATCAATCTGTAGACGCGGTGGCTGTGTCTCGACTGATCGCATAGAATAGCGTGCCTCGTCTCCCCTTCGCTGCTCCTCACGCTTTCGTTCGGCATCTCTGCGAACTGCTTCTTGTGCTAGCCACCCGGAATCGTCAAACGGAGAATGTCGACCATCATCCTGTCGCCTGTACTCCGTATACCTACTTCCCTCGGGGAAACTGTTTGATGACGATGGCCTGCTAGATTCGATATTTTGCATACACCATCGTTCATAGCGGTCAACGATGATTGGTTTGATTTCACCAAGATCAAGAAGAATTTGTTGACCGTTCTGAAAGGGAGTCAGACAGAGTCGCACAGAGATCAATTGTATGAGGAATCGATGAAGAGAGGATCATGCTTTGACAAAGTACGCATTTCATGATCGGAAGAAGAAATGAGAAATGCAGCAGACACGAGTTACTCACAAGACCAAGGTTGTGGCGCTGCGTTGGTGATAATAGAGTGTAGTACTCCTTGTGCATTGGAAGCTTCTCAAGAATTATCGTTGCGGATTTCGCATATTCCATGAAGGCTTCCTCAAGTTCACCAGCCTCGGCATACGCTCTTGCAGCCTTACGGAAGCCATCTGCTTTCTTCAGCCATTGCTTGAGGCCTTTCGAAGGATCCCAAAGGTTGGAAAGAGCACGTTCTGAAAGCTCTGCAATTGTTAAAGGCCTCCGACTAGATGGGCTCGGTCGCGGAGAGGGTCGGGGCACGTTTGCGTAAGATGAACTCATGATGGAACGAAAGCAAGAACATCCAAACACTACCGTGACCGCAGCGTAGCGTTCCGACCTCAACGTATTTACCGCATTTAGAACGAAATGCTTCCGTGTTTACTTGTGGTTGATTCTGGTCAGGAACTGGATGGACAATTGACCATTTATGCTCATTAAATTCATGAATCATCATACAAACAAGTTCAGCTTCTTGCGCAGCACGCCGTGGCTGATTGAACAACAATACAATCCTTGTTGTCAACTGCCCACGACGAGCAAACAGTGCTAGAAGTATCGTGATAACGTCCATGTGAGCACAATTAAACACGTCGAAGTCGCAGTAGACGATTGAGTACAGTGTGAATACATATAAAACACACGAAGAATGTCAGGAAATGACATCAAATGCCAGAAGCAAGAATCGCTGACCGCGGTACTCAGTTTCAATAGCAGGACAGCCGCGGCCGTGACCACGAGTGATGCATTGATGGGCAATCGATATCATGCATGCAGGCGCTTGTAGGTTGACGCACAGATTGTGCCCTCGTCTACCCATTCTACTCTTTGGACTCCCAAGATTCTGATGAATCACGGGGCCTTCACTTTGTCGGCGTACTCCATCTCCCGAAATCGGCCGCCACAATCAAGTCAAACCCATTGCAATTCCCCCACCGCCTGGAGATATGTTACAAATGAATGTGATAGATGTATGCGAATCAGGAAACAAGGGAATCATACTACGGGCTAAGGTATAAATACTAGTGGAATGAGGCGCATGGATCAATTGTAGCATGGTCATGTAAGTTGTAACTATTATTCCATAAGTCATAAAAGGGCATATTCATATTCGTAACGGAGTACGAGAGACGCGGTCGAATGAGGTGATTGAAATAGAGAACACTGCGACGAATCAAGTAGTACCAACTCGAGGAGATTCATACCGGCTTGAACCAATCTATATTTGGAACGCATGAGCGCTCCAGGGAGCTAAGCGTTGCAAGACCCTTGCTTTTTCTAGGTCACATCGTAAGTCTGGCAGTGATTCTGGCACTTCCGAGCGCTGGAGGGCTGTGATGCGTTTTAAGGATGATGTTCTCACATTGGAAAATTCCGACGTGCCACATGCAAACAAGAATGATTCATGGCCTGAAACCTCGCGGAACCCGTACCGTGACGACGGGGAGGGATCCAGCAGCTACCGCGGCAAAGATAAATAAAAGTGTTGGAAAATGAACAATAAGAACTTACACCACAAACCAAATCACCAAAAATTCCCTTGAAAATTTGAAAGGAAGAGAATTGCCTGTGTGTTCTACCACGGCTAGTGCACCAAGCAACATAAGTCAATGTATCATCCTGTGTCTTAAAGAGCGGCTGAAAAGATTGTATCAGCAAGATAGCACCAAAGGAAGATGCAAAACGCGCCTTATGATTGGGCGAAACAAGCTGGTAGACGGCACAGCCTAATGCCCACCAATCGACGGGTGGTCCGTACGTCATGGAACCGGGGTTTGATATGTTGGATAGAATCTCCGGTGCCATGCAGTACGGCGTTCCCACCACGCTTGTCGAATACGACCCTTTTGATCCAAGGGCCTAGCGTCTGCAGCTAGATGGCTCAAACCAAAATCGGCGATACGAACGTTCTCTCGGACGTCGATAAGGATGTTTTCCGCTTTTATATCCCGATGAATAATTCCTAGCTCGTGCAGAGCGTTGATGCCGATGGTCTTCAAAGTCGGAGGCGTCAGACGTTAAAAACCAGGAAAGACAGCCACTTACTATTTGCACAGTCCACCTGCAGGCATGTTCAAAACGATATGAAGACCGAGACATCATGAGATGGCGGAGGTCGTTCGCCATTAGATCCTATAGACGGCCAATGGAATCAAATTACTCGAATGGCTCGCAAGGGAAAAGGATATACCATGGCAAGACATATTTCATTTTTTGTTTCGAACGATAATTCGAGCCCCATGAGAAATGTGGTCGCCGGACACGGCATCGCTGACGCAAGACACCGATATACCCCAAGTTCCTTCAAAATTGACAATGCTGTAGACTTGTGCTTCAGATTGTCCTTTTGGAACACCTTGCACATCAAGCGATTTGACGGTATGTCTCGCGCTGCCACTGCTTTTGCATAGCCACCCTCGCCCAAAGTGCGCAAAACGCGGAAGGGACCATGGGCGAATGACGCTTGAGGCGCCTCATTAGTATGTGTAAACATCATGTCAGCTGTGTTAGATCGAGGAAGAGGATGAAGGAGAGATCAGCTTTCGAGTGACCTTATGATCAGAGTGAGTGAGAAGGAACAGTAAGGTGAAGGAGCAATTCGATGAGCCATTTAAAGGTCTCCTGTGGAATGGCCACAACCAAATAATGAGTTGTGGACGTGATTTGTGGACTTTTTTACAATACCCACAACGAAATAAAGGCAAAGGCAACCAAATAATGCCACTTTCAATCACGATGGGGGAGATCGTGGAGAACATGAAATAGAAATGCCCGAAGAATGGTCAACCCCCAGCATGGGACGGAACTCACAGCCACTTGCGATGCTCACCGTATAGATTACATTCCAGTGCCAATAACACCGTAACGGCAGCATACCTGTTGAAGACATGATGAGAATACTGTCCACGGGTTGGGGGAATAAGTGAAGCAGGCATTTTCACCCATATATCGGTGTTATACAGAAAGGATAAGCGCCTGGCGCCGGCTGATTAGAAGAGACATCACTCGACTTCTTACGCCAAACCTCTCCTTAACTTCCAGGGTGTTCCAACAATATAATCCTTGTCGTAAACTAGCACGGGGCGAAGATCCTTAGATCTAGTAGTTGCTTGGAGCATCAATTTCCAATTGACCATGTAAATGTAACAAACACGTCGAAATCATGGCGGAACGTCAGTCGCGAGGCTTGGGTTTGTACGATATCATGAAGTCATGGTGTTTTGCGGGAAGGAAGTGAGTCGTGCAGCAATTCCTGTCAATTCAAATATGGAGGTCAAAACTCCACTAGTGTCGAGCGCAAGCTCATAAGAGCCGGGGTAGAGCCAGAAGTTGCCATTAGTATCTGCTCTCGCGAGATTGCCAAGTGTAATCGGTAGCTCAGCTATTGCAGTGGTGCCCGGCGCAATGTTGCTAGAGCGGGCGTAGCTGACAAGAATTTTGTTGGGGTAGGGAGCATCTCCATACGTGCCACTGGTGAAAAGAAGGGAAACATAGTCAGACGTCCCTGAAGATAAGGAAATGAGGCAGCAGGGCGTAATAGATTGTGGGTCACATACTGTTTCCGGCGTTCGTTACACCAACAGCGAGCGTAGCAAACGGTGCGACGTCCAAGTACGCAGCATATTTCCCTCCATCAACGAGAGCCTGGATGCTGTATGAAGCTGTGGGGGCTTGCACCCATTCGTAAGAAAATATCGTGTAGTGCTCGCCATATCCAAATTCGTAGACAGGCATGCCGGTGTACCAGATATAAGTACGGCCCGGACTCGTTGAGTCGGGACGGAGGTTCATATCCGTCATGGGGATCTCATTGGCATAGCTTGCTGGGTACTGTGTGATAGGAAGGCGCCCAGCAGGTGCAACCTTGCCACTGATGATGTCGAAAACAGCCTTTCCACCACTCTGACCTGGATACCCTGCCCAAATGAGGGCATTGACCTAAAACAACTATTGAACAACTTCAATAGAAAAGAGGGGATTGGTCGCTGACAGAAGTCTTGCCCTTGAGAACGGAGTCATCAAGTTGTCCGCCGCCGAATTGCACCACAACTATAGGCTTGTCTATCGCTTGAAGCTCAGCAATAAGGTCGAGCTGATTAGCGGGCCAAGTGATCGTATAGCGATCCAGGCCCTCAGCCTCGACGGTAGTATCAATACCCCCGGCATAGATGACAGCGTCTGCCTCCTTTGCTGCCTCAACAGCAGCAGCGAATCCACTCGTGTCGTTAGATGTAATGTTGGTGCCCAACACGTAGGTGACGTTATAGCCACCATCTATCGCGCCCATAACGGGGCTGATGAGATAGGGAGCAACACCAAAGTAGTTGCCCTGCATCTGGGTAGTTGCGTTTGCCCATGGGCCGATCAAAGCGATATTTTTGATACTACTTGAAAGCGGCAGGGTACCGTCGTTCTTCAGGAGAACAATACCCTCCACAGCAGCTTGGTATGCAAGCTGTTGGGCGGCGGGAATATTGACGCTATTCCAGTTGTATGTTCTGTAAGGTTGCTGATCTTCTGGATCAAAGTAACCGAGACTGGAACACTGTATCAGCAAACGAATATCAATATTGTCATATGCTCTGGCGCCATACCGGACGAGCGAGGCGTATTGGTGAACTAGAGCCGTGCGTAGGTCGGTCTCTGTGATAAGAGATTCGTTGTATGCGGTTGGCAACCACTCCGCGTAGAAGCTGCCGCAATCGACATCAGTTCCAGCTTTGAGCGAATCTGCGACAGCCTGTTGAGGGGTTGCATAGTTGTGGGTGGAGTAGATATTCTGGACGGCATCTGAAGGGTGAAGGGTGACCACAAGGCCAAGTAATTATTCAAATTCTACTCACCACAATCACTTGTGACCTGTTCGGAAGTCATCAACTCGCTACTATGCATGTTAAGTACTTTGAATATACCCATCGGTCTTGTGCGAAGCCGTAGAAATCGCGGAGAATATCTTGAAGCAAGTACGTATCTGCACAAGAAGGAACGCCATTGACAGCATTATACGAGCACCTGCATTATCAACAGGTGGAATGGAAGTGCTGCGCAAGGAGGTGTGGTAGTACATACATAGCAGCGCCAACTTTCGCATCTCTATAACAACTCTGGAACTGAGGGAAGATAGTATTCCACGAGATCCTGAGATGTGATTACTGCGTTAAAGCCATATCGAACAGTAGCCGTCCCAGTCCTCGAGATCGTAGCCCGCAAAGTGTTTGCAAGGTGGAAACGACCTGGTAGTAAGGCTCTGGGTCAAGCCCGCCTTGCAAGCCAACCACGAGGTTGTACACGTATTGAGCGATGTGGTATGGGTCTTCTCCAGGTGTTTCCTGTCCTCTTCCCCATCGAGGGTCTTTGAATGGGTTGATATTCGGTGTCCAGAAGTCTAGACCCGCGCGCCCGTAGTTATTGAAGGCACGTCCCTCCATGCCCACAATACTTCCAACAGACTTGATCAGCTCATCGTCAAATGCAGCGCCTCATAAGGATCGGCTGTGGAAACGACGTCGCATAGCTGAATTCACCTGATGTCGAGAAGTCGACGCCTGGACTGCTTGCTACTCCGTGCTACACAAGCAATCAAAGTCAGTCTCGGCAGACCTTTGAGCTACGTTAAACTACGATCATTCACCAAGGCTTCTGACCACCACTGGTACGCTGGCAAACCCAGACGAGGAACTCCAGGAGACATGTTGGACAGTGTTATTGATCAGCTCTGGAACAGTAAACAGCTCGACCAAGGAAGTTGCCCGCGTAATGGGGTCAAGAGCAGTGTTGCATACTGCGTTGCTTGCTAGAGGTCCGCCTTCGCAATCTGGAAAGTCATAACCAGTAGCATTATCTACTGCGAGGGCAAAAACAAGAGCGACGTGCGTTGAAAGCCACATGGTAGTCGTTTGCAGCAATAGAACATGAAGCGCAAACATTAATCGCCGGTGTTCGCGTCGCTTTTATAGGATTCAGATGCTCGGATTATCTGTTCGGTGGACCTTCGAGTGGACCCTAGCGGTCCGCTCAGTAGGAAGAGTGGATGTTGTGCGTCATCTGGTCTGTCTGGTGATTCATTTTCATCCTCTTCCATCAGCGCCTCTCCCCCACGAAGCACTAAGTCAGTATGGGTGTGGTGCCAGTCCTGGAAGTTCTTCGGAATATTAATTTCCTATCACTGATTCAGAGTGCTTGGATGGAGCATATAACCACCTACCTTGAACTAACGGCTTCCCGTTTATATTGTCAACTTTGTGCAAGCAACAGCCCAAGCTTCATTCCAACACCGTTGCACATACTCAAACCATGGCAATTATCAAGCCAGTAGCACTATCCGCTCGAGTGATGGGTTGCGACAACAACCAGCTACCAGCAGATGAATCAATGGTGCGCTTGTGACGTGGGGAAACTCCGCTTCACATATAAATACTTCACGGTTACTATACTAGGATGTTCTATGTATCTGAGTGCATGTTCGCGATCACAGGAGTGATTCTGTAGTATATCATCCGCAAATTGAGGACACAAACTGTACAGAAGCCATACAACGACATAACCAAGCCGTCAGACAATATCATCTGAACGGCTCCTTGTTGTGTCATCGTCGATGACTAGCATCAGAACGATTTGCACTGCTGCTATGGGTTGACTGACCAACAGGAAGGATGGTCTCCATTCGTTTATTGTCTGCCCAGAGAAACCAGGAGCCCAATGAAGTAGCGCAGATCAGTAGGCATAATAACAAACTAGAATCGTACAAGGATACTCTGACTACTCCCCAAAATACTCCTCCACCAGTGCTTGTTTTCTAAGGGCCAATAATACGCCCTCCATTTCCTCTCTTGTCGGAAGTGTCGGGGGCATCAGATCTTCAGGTGATAAAAACCCTAAGTAAGCAGCAGCTGCGCTCGCATGTGTCCGTATCGAGTCTGCGCCTCCATTTGAGGGGATGACATCTGTCTTCGCTGCGCCATCTGATTCAGCTTTGCGGAGTCGTTTTGCCTGGTCAGGTGCAGCTGCCTCCGGATTCACCGTGTCCATCTCAACATCTTCCTCCTGAGCCTTGCGTTTAGCATTTACTGGAGGTTGAGGTGGAGAGGGCCCGTTTGATGGGAGTGGTGTTGAGCTTGCCGATGATCCACGAGGCATTTTGGGTATTGGGTCGTCAAGAGGGAGGTTGAGGGTCTCCAGAACGTGTGTATATTCGTCTCGCCATTCTGCAGGATGCATGTGAGAAATAAAATTGTCAGCACTTGCAGACATGACGTACCTTCTTCCTCTGCTTGACGCTCATACTCCAGCAACTTTCCATCTGCTTCGTCCAAGTCGCCAAAGTATGCGGGGCCCTGATTCATAAACTTTTTGTAGAATGCAAGGGCTTGATTTTCTTCCTCTTCCTCTTGCTTTTTGCTCTGGAAAAGTTCTCGCACCCCTGGGAGATCTTTCGCTCGACCAAAGTACCTAACATCTTATAAGCGACAAATCCA
The DNA here is from genome assembly GCA_016628085.1 of Suillus occidentalis. NCBI lineage: Eukaryota > Fungi > Basidiomycota > Agaricomycetes > Boletales > Suillaceae > Suillus > Suillus occidentalis. Next base: position 46,379 of record JABBWB010000053.1, read on the forward strand.
TGAGTTGGGGTAGAACGAGAAAGGACGTACTTGTATCCTTTTGTCCCAGGCACCTCCTTCCCATCATCATCAAGCATGGCTACATTTCGGCGATAGTTTGCACCTCCTAGCGCAATAATCTGGTTCTCCCAATGTCGCTTCTCCCGCATCAATTTGTTAATCTCGTCATTAACATCTCGAACTTCGTAGTCGGTCAAACCAGCTATTTGCAAAGATTGATGTGAGCTGGACCGAAATCTAGAAATGACGCACCATCCTGAATCTTGGACACTTTCCGACTTAGCTCTCTCAAAATTTCTCCTCTCCAACGCTCGCACTCCCTTAAACTTTTGCAGGCGCTCGCCATCTTTGGACGACGATCTGCGCGCGTCCCGAGGCCAAGTTCTGCTGCTTGAGCTTCTCGGAAACGGTACAGCATGGACTGTGCTTTCTCTTCATTGCGGGCCTAGTTGTGACGGCGACGTTTAGTGAGATTCGTGAACCAGTCGTTTTGGTGCCTACCATGGTTGGTTACTAGATATAAAAGGCACTAGTGGCGATGTGCAATGCTTTCGATTGGCCTTTGACGCGAAAGTTGAAATCAAGCCTATATAACCCTAACCTTAGGTAGGGATGAATGTGACTCTTTTAGGAACCCAGCTTTTGTGGCTTACGTTCGCCCTTTGCATCGTCCAACCTTCTACTAGCAGTGTGATACCGACTCACTACTTTCTGTGTCTGTGATTGTTTACCTTTCAGCTTCTCTAACGATACGACCATCAGAAGCTTCAAGCTCCACTTGATCTTCAAGTCGCGCCAGCAGAATGGACAACGGAAGACTCGAGAGCAGAATCATTACTTGCGGCCGATGGAGTGTGCACTGCAGATAAAGGATGTAGCGGCGAGAGTATCCTGTGCATTACTTGATTCACAAATGAACATTGCTTCTCAACAGGGAGTCTTTTTTATAGACATCATTCTCCTGCTGGTCCTTTGATATTGTCTCGACTCTCGACTGCAACCGTACCCTGAACAATTCCCTCTCCGTGTCTCAATATTCATGTTTGCCTTGTAGGCCCATCGCGCACAGGCATCTGTACATCCTGATGGTGCTGTCAATGCCACAAAGACAGCACGATATGAATTTGTTTATGACAACTTGAAATGTTCAAACATAATCTGCAAGCAGCAACACAACTTACCCATCCATGACCGCAGGTGAGGGGCATCGCTTGTACTATGTCATGAGAAACGTTGGCTAGTATCAGCTAGTCATATTTCAAAGTCGAAACCGGACTGCGACCATACAGTCGGCTTCTTGACAAACAGGTCACCTCAGGCTCTAGATGGCATATTGATAGCGTAGGTAGGAGAAGATGTAAAATGATTTGCAGCGCTAACGTGTAAGCCGGGGTTAATTCGACCCGTCCCTCTGGCACAGTCTCCGTGAAACGGACTTGTGATACTAATTCGAGAGTGGCGAAATCAGATTTTCCTGAGCGACTCTCGCATTCATGCGCAGACACATCATATCGCCTGGAACTTGTTCTTCGTCATGGGCCCGGTGCTTTCCATTCAAAGGGGTTATTCGTGGCATTCCTTAATAGAGGAATAGCACTCACTGTCTCAGTGTCATACCGCTATTCCGGTCAGTATGTGCTGTACACCCTCTAACCGCACACTTTTCCCTGCGTGCTACTTCACTTCCTAACTCTTCCCTCAATCTTGTAAGTCAGACTTGAATTCTGCACCTCTTCGCTCACACAAGAACCTAGTATGTACGCGTCAATTTCAGCGTCCCGGTGGGGTTCTCTCACTGCTCCCAGGAAAGCTCTGCTTATCCATGGGTTGACTGCGTGCTCGAGTTCATGGGAGGGCCTCGCTCAGCTATTGGTAGCAGAAGGTCAGGTTTTGTCATACTATGGCGATGGCGCTCTGTTTTCAACAAGGTTCACAGGGTTCTTTGTCGTGGCGCCTAATCTCCTCGGGCATGCATGGAGACGAAGCACAGACTACAGCGTGTCCAGCCTTGTAGACGACCTCAAACCATACTTTATCAAGGACACATTCTACGACGTGGTTGTAGGTCATTCTCTTGGAGGCACAGTGGCCCTGTCGCTCTTGCATCTCTTGCCCAAAACAAAACAAACCAATGTCATACTTCTCGATCCCCCCCTCGAGATTGAACCGACACTCGAAATGCATAAAAGTTGGTTTCTGAACGAGGTTACAAATGTCAAAAACATCCAGGAGCTGGTTGATTATTTTGGTTGGTCACGACGTAACTGCATGCTGCATGCATTCGGAGTTTCGATGTGCGACCCTACCACTATTGAGGGAGTCTTCTCGGTAATATTTCAACTGTGGACACTGCGAACGTTGCTGACGCGTTTACTGTTATTGGAAACAGCATAACAGACCATGGTCATTCAGTGACCTGCTCAAGAACATCCCTTCTCATGTGAAGATCACGGTGCTGGCGTCAGATCCGAAGGCCGGCGCCGTTTGTCATCTGGAGCACATCCCTTGTGGCGTTGAGAGACTGGATGTCAAAGTTCTTCCGGGGATTGGTCACTGCCTTCACTACGAGCGTCCAGATGCTATTGTGGATGCAATCCAACTACCAAGAGCGAAGCTGTGAAGAAGAAATATTTTTTCATGGCCTAGTTTGTATCCTTCGTGCGTACATGGAGTACATCAGTAGTCCAATTATGCCAAGGTGTCAGTCTCATAGTACGTCATCGTATGAATGTTTGGTTGCAGATTCAATATTCAGTCCTGCTTTGACAATTCGACCCTGCATTCTGTCAAGACTGCAGCTTTGATGAGACAGTTAACTTCAAAGTGACGTGGGCCGTCGGTCCGCAACTCCACAGTATTTCCACGTGATCTAAAATCGGAGAATTGTCTGATAGGAACCCAATAGAAACCAAATAGAAACCAAGTTTAACCAACTGAAGAAACCCCATGATGTCCCAAATCATACCCAATTCCATCAGGTGTCCGATGAGCAGGTATAAGAACACATTTAACAAACAAATCTGTAGTCAGCGGACTCGTTGACGCCTACATTTTCCATTATGACTCAGTCTTCTTTTGACGAGAAGCGCCAAACGAAAGACCGCACGCAAGATGAGTTGTATGAAGGAAATGCCGCCGGGGATGTTTCGCAATACGCAGTCGTAGTAGAGGTCGAGAAACGTACGACTTGGTTTGTCTGGCTTCTTGTGGCTTGTTGTACTATATCTGGGCTGTTGTTTGGTATGGGCCGTGTCTTTTACTTTTGAGACGTTGAATGCCTGATCATACTTACAGGTTATGATACTGGTGTAATCTCTGGCACTCTAGTTACTATCAATGGAGATCTTGGGCCAGCTCAGTTATCAGACGGACAGAAGGTGAGTAGGATGTCCGAGATCCATTCCATGCACTTGTGAACACTGACCACGTCCGATATTCTAGGAATTCATCACGTCCGCCACCACATTGGGCGCATTACTTGGGGGTCTTGCTGGCGGTGCTATGTCAGACTGGACGGGCCGTCGACTCGTCCTTGGTATCGCAGACATCATCTTCGTCGGCGGCGCTCTCGGACAGGCAGTCTGTCATACGGTTTGGAGTATGGTATGCTTCCTTCCCCATGCGCTCTCATTTTTTCATTTGCTATACACTGACCACCGGTTGAACTTTGCTAGATTGGTTGCCGGTTCCTCATCGGTATTGGCGTGGGTCTTGCATCGTGCATCGCACCTCTGTATATACAAGAACTGTCACCTACACGCATGCGCGGGCGCATGGTCGTTTTGAACGTTGTAATGATCACCTTTGGGCAGGTAGTTGCTTATGGAATCGATGCAGGCTTTGCAAATGTGAGTGGTGGTTGGAGGTGGATGGTTGGACTTGGTACCGTCCCGGCTGGTATTCAATTGATATGCTTGGCGTTCTTACCGGAGAGTCGTGAGTTTCTTTCCTCTATGATCATCAAACGCTTTTTGCCGAGAATATGACCTTCGTTTTACAGCAAGGATACTTATCCAGAGGGGCAATATAGAAGCCGCGCACAGAGTGTTAGAACGTGTCTACTCGCAAGCCACGGCTGAACAGATTGATTTTCAGGTATTCTTTTTGTTGATCGGTCGAGCTCTGGCAAATAATCTGAGCCCACCTTATAGCTTCAGGTTCTCCGCGCATCGGTACAGCAGAGTATCGACATCGCAAATTCCACAACCTTCTTTGAGCGCTTCAAATCCATGATCACCGTTCCCGTAAATCGAAGAGCACTGAGTAAGACATACCCATTGCTTGCGCAGTCTTGCTGTACTTACGTTGCAAAGTCATCGGTTGCGGCATGCAAGCGTTCCAACAACTATGTGGATTCAATACACTCATGTATTACTCTGCATCACTTTTCCAGGAGATAGGGTTCAACCAGCCTACAGCGGTTGGACTCATTGTCAGCGGGACAAACTTCATCTTCACACTTTTTGCGTTGAAGTATATTGATATCGTGGGACGACGAAGGATCATGGTGTTCTCTGCACCAGGCATGGTTTTTGGCCTCACCCTTGCTAGCATCGCGTTCCATTGTATGTTTTATATTCATTGCACCATGGGTCAGATAACGGACTTGGACTTGGTAGATATGACACTTCATACAGGTGGCGATCTAGTCAATGGCGTGTCTTACTCCAGATCATGGTCAGCGATTGTTCTCCTCTCAATGATCATCTTCGTCGCATCGTATGCAACGGGCTTGGGAAACGTCCCGTGGCAGCAAGGCGAGCTCTTTGGTCTCGAAGGTCGCATCATTGTTTCTTCTACCTGTGAGTTCAACACTGATGTTTTGTGCAGTTCGCGGCATCGGCACATCGCTCTCGACCGCGACAAACTGGGCCGGCAACCTTCTCATCGGTTCTACATACCTCTCTCTCATGGCGAAAATTACCCCCGCTGGTGCATTTGGGTTTTACGCAGGGCTGTGTCTGTTAGGATGGCTATTTTGCCTGTTCTGCTTCCCCGAGACTGCTGGCCTGAGCCTCGAGGAGGTCCAGAGCATCTTCCGGGATGGTTTTGGGATTCGAGAAAGCCAGAGAATGAGGAATCAAAAGCGAGAGATGGTGATGCAGCAAGACATCAAAGCGGGGCGGGGGAATGCATGATGGGTCATGTAGGGATATGCTATCGACCTCACAGACGAAGAGGAGTCTCTACCGAAACTGAATTCAATAAATTTTATTGGCAGATGAATCACAGCACCCGACCGGCCCAACGTGCACAGTAACCCCACAGTGCGACAAATGGACATACTTCGAAGTTCGAACCCTATTTGGAAATTGGAACGGTTTACTTATAAGTTACTAGTAATACTAACATGTCTACGCGACGAAGGAACAAAGGCTTCTGACACCACTTTGGGGACGCTCAAGTTCAAGTTCAAGTTAGGTCACGGCCCCGATGAATCCTAAGCAATCCCGCGAAAACCCTGCCAGCGACACAGAGCGACAGGCCATACTGTAAGAATGATACATTAATTGATTACAATTAGAGGGAAACAGTGATACATGTATGACTGTAGTCCATAGATAACACAGATTACAATGCTGATATATCAGTGGAGGATCCTGCTAGGGCCATGCCCATAATAATCTCACACCCCTAATTGTCGCATTTTTGGCCCCCTACTGTGGGAATTTGCTCAAAAATAGATTACTCCTCATAACAGAGCCTACCCACATTGATATTCCCACACCCCATATGTTCGCATTTTTGGCCACCTACTGTGGGAATTACCCCACAACACCAAAAACATCGCCCATTTTGGGAATCTCCACAATATCAATTATTCCCACACCCTCCCCACTTCACTGCAGCTTTACCACTACACCACAATAGGTCCCCCCATGTATCTAAGTAGTAGTTTAGTATATATATGTATCACATAATATAATAGACCGCTTTTTTTTGCTCATTTGTATGCCTGCTCCTCCTCCAGGGGCAATTCAACATATGGTAGGATATAAAACACTTTCGCACTTTTGCCCCTTTGGCAGGGAAGTGTCCTGGAGCATTCAGAACATGTTTAGTAGTATATATGAATATATTCCCATCTTTATTTGACCCCATGAAGCGCCCTATATCAACACATACAATATATGTACAGAAAACACAAAATAGGTTCGCATTTTGTGGTTTCTGGCTATATGAGCTTGCAAAAAGTGTTCCCAACATCTATTCAACAGTAGGAATAATGTATCAGGAGCTCAAGACCACAGGGAAAGATCTTTTTGTGTAGTGCATTCACTCTCTCCTGGTGGTATACCCCCTGTGAAAATTTTTCCTGTAGGACCGGACCTTAATTGAAGCAGGGAGTTAATTTATATGTATATTTGGGGTATATTCATCATATAGCTAGCCCAGGACACACATAGGATCTCTCTACAGGAACAAAAACATCGAAAATCGCATTTTTGACATTTTTGACCTTTTTCAGTACTTTACCCTTGCATCCATGACCCAACATGTCCATATATTATTACCATAGGATATATATTGACTTGAATTACTAAGATCAGCTCAAAATAGGCCAGTGATTTGAGCTAGGCTATATGCTGGCCATTTCTACTGATAAGGAGACTACAGCTTCAAAACATCGAAATTTAATAATCAGAAACCTGGAGCAGAACTCATATATATCAAGTACCATATATCTAAAGTTACAGATCAATGCAATAATAACTAAGTGCTGAGGGAATGAGATAGATAAGAAATTGAGTGTGGGAAACCTCAAAGACCCAAAACATCGAAAATGGTCAGTTGAGAAGTAGTCAGACTTTAATCCTAGATCAACTCATGTTTACACTACATCCCTTCCACATATTCTCTACCCTCAGGGCAATATGTAGTATAGGTTCCTTAGATGGTTTACTATCATTCCTACATAATTTTCATGAAATCTTCGACCTGTATGAGCTATAAAGGTAACTTTGTGTCAAAAATGACAATTATCACTTGTCACACATATGTTCTTTTGCCTATCATGCAGTCAATCTTTCATGGATCATTCTAAAATTTTAATCATATCATGAGGGACATATATTAGAGGTATCCCTGGTCTCTGATCACTTATCACAGGCTTTGCTATCATATAGGCATCTAATCAATAGAAAACCCCCTTTACATTATATGTCACCTTTCTACCATATATCTAGCTGATCCTCAACATGAAACACATATTTGGATGTAATACTGATGATATATGAACATGGCTGACCAGATGTGCAAGGGTAAGATACTGCAAAAGGTCAAAATGTCAAAAATGCGATTTTCAATGTTTTTGTTCCTGTAGAGAGATCCTATGTGTGTCCTGGGCTAGCTATATGATGAATATACCCCAAATATACATATAAATTAACTCCCTGCTTCAATTAAGGTCCGGTCCTACAGGAAAAATTTTCACAGGGGGTATACCACCAGGAGAGAGTGAATGCACTACACAAAAAGATCTTTCCCTGTGGTCTTGAGCTCCTGATACATTATTCCTACTGTTGAATAGATGTTGGGAACACTTTTTGCAAGCTCATATAGCCAGAAACCACAAAATGCGAACCTATTTTGTGTTTTCTGTACATATATTGTATGTGTTGATATAGGGCGCTTCATGGGGTCAAATAAAGATGGGAATATATTCATATATACTACTAAACATGTTCTGAATGCTCCAGGACACTTCCCTGCCAAAGGGGCAAAAGTGCGAAAGTGTTTTATATCCTACCATATGTTGAATTGCCCCTGGAGGAGGAGCAGGCATACAAATGAGCAAAAAAAAGCGGTCTATTATATTATGTGATACATATATATACTAAACTACTACTTAGATACATGGGGGGACCTATTGTGGTGTAGTGGTAAAGCTGCAGTGAAGTGGGGAGGGTGTGGGAATAATTGATATTGTGGAGATTCCCAAAATGGGCGATGTTTTTGGTGTTGTGGGGTAATTCCCACAGTAGGTGGCCAAAAATGCGAACATATGGGGTGTGGGAATATCAATGTGGGTAGGCTCTGTTATGAGGAGTAATCTATTTTTGAGCAAATTCCCACAGTAGGGGGCCAAAAATGCGACAATTAGGGGTGTGAGATTATTATGGGCATGGCCCTAGCAGGATCCTCCACTGATATATCAGCATTGTAATCTGTGTTATCTATGGACTACAGTCATACATGTATCACTGTTTCCCTCTAATTGTAGGGAGTGATATATTAAATCTACAGGGACTGGTGAGAGCGACACCACCTGCCATGGCTCGAGTTTGGTTGAATTGGGTGTGGTGTACACTGTGGCAGGCATATATTTCCTATTGACGACCTGCTTGGTGACTAGCTATCACAGTGGGCCGTACTACCATGACGATAGATCCGATCCGAGTCATCATTTCCTAAGCATTAACTGAAAGTATCATTGGGTTCGTGGCGGTCGGTCTATGCTCGCCTCTCAAGTTGGCAATCATTGAGGGACAATGTCCGGCAGGTGGCTCCTGGTGACGCCTATACGCTGTGAAATTTTCGTCTGTTATTGCCTTCCTTCAAAGCAGAACTTGGTGGAATCACTGGCACTCTCTTGGCATCAAAATTGATGAGGCAATGTTTCTTGGTGACGTGCACACATACAACCAATATAAATACCAGGTCAATAGCTAACCTAATACCTACACAATCATCGCACCATGAGGTTTGCTTCACTTTTGCTATGTATTAGCGCAGCTCTTGCTGAGCTAATTAATATCACCGAGCCTCGCTCAGATCCTCTAGGCATCGACGTTTCCAGTCATCAAGGTACCGTTGACTGGAAGTTTTGGAAGTCCAAGGGCGTCGCATTTGCCTACATCAAAGCAACTGAGGGAACCAGCAAGTCGTTCACCTAATGCACATGAAATTTTCTGACATGTAGATAGCATACACCAATCCCGATTTCAGTGCTCAATACACTGGTGCGACCAATGCTGGTCTTATCCGCGGTAGTTATCACTTCGCTCACCCGGACTCGTCCACTGGCGCCGCGCAAGCCTCGTATTTTGTGAAGCATGGTGGCGGGTGGTCTGCCGACGGCATCACCCTCCCTGGAGCGCTTGACATTGAATGTGAGTCTAGCCAATATATATTTCAGTGGCCCTAACTTATGCCGATGATGTGAGATAGACAATCCAAGTGGCTCAGAGTGCTATGGCTTGAGTGCATCATCAATGGTGTCTTGGATCAAGGACTTCTCCAACCAGTACTACTCTTCAACCGCCAGGTACGTTTACATGTTCTATGATCGAGAGGTTCAATAGCGAGTCTTCTTGCAGGTACCCAGGTACGTTGTTCTATAGTTTTAATACTGGTACTATTATTGAGAACTCGTTCAAGTGATTTACACTACTACAGACTGGTGGAAATCGTGCACAGGTAATTCCGCAAGTTTTGCATCGACCAACCCCCTTTGGATCGCTCACCCCGGCTCTTCCTTTGGTACTCTTCCTTCTGGATGGTCGTGAGCATTTTCTCAAACAATTATGCGTTTTCTTGAAATTCTCTGACTAAAATGCAGGTATACCACTTTCTGGCAGTACGGAACGTCAGACAACACTGATGTTGACAAATTTAATGGTGACTTTGGTGGTTTAATGAGGTTTTTTTCTCTTGTACCAGTCAATGTCAATGCTGACCATCATGCGCAGAATGGCTCTAGGAAGCTGAAGTGCGCCTCGCAGATTCGAAAAATTTGAATTGTGGATAGTCGATGCCAATCATTTATCGCCAATAATACCCATGTTTTTGAGGTGCCTCAAGCAATAATGAATCATACAGCCTTCAACAATGCCGGAGCAGACCCCCTAGCATGCCGAGTGCCCCTCGAGAGAGGTGCAAGGGGTGCGTGTTGTAGGTGTTAGAATGGCAGAGGGCCAGGGTATGGCAACAGCAGTATCTATTTACTACCACCAGTCGGTGTCGAACTTCGTGTGTTTGGGGCAAGGATCAGTTTTAAGGCTGCAATCACATTAATGGCAGTGTGCCCGACCCAGGGGATGTCTGCCGTGCTAGAATTCTAATTGTGCAGTAACTCAGCGAGCTGCGAGACAGGAGTCTTGATACAGTTTGTAGAGCTGTGTGCCACAAATGCCAAGGTGTACTGAAGGCAGCATAGTCTTTAGATGTAGTCCTCCGGTCACGTATTCGATACTATAGTGCCACCAGAGGTGAAAAGAGACGCGGGAAGATCACTTGCGACATCATCTGTGTCTATAAGGAGAGGGATAAAGCAATCCATTCTCCATAATTTTTTCTTGTCAAGCGAGTAAGGAGCAGCATTCTGAATGCCGACAATACCGTGAAGAGTGCAGGACGTAGCCATAGCGCGAAATCGTCGTTGAGAGAGAGAAAGAGAAGCGGCCAGAAAGACGGAGTGAGGAGAAAAAAAAAATTGACGATGGCAAAGAGGATAGGAGGACAGAAATATGAAATTGCAAGCGGCATCGCCATCTGAAAACCTGAAAAGTACAAAGGGGCGAGGAGATAACGAGTTCAGGTGGAGCACGCACTGAACTGAAAAGGACAGATGCGCGAGCCGAACAGGAAAATTGAGGTGGAGCACGCACATGTGACATGGCAATGAGACGAATTGGTTCCGCGGGATCAAACATCCTGTCCTTACAATATGTAGAAGACAAATTAAATCCTGCTGTTGAACCACTGTCTATTTTTAGACAGCGAAAGGGGCTTATGCATATGATCTTATCGTTGTCTTATCGTGATGCTATTACACAAACTAGTAGTCAGCGCTATTACGGACCAAAGGCGGCTTATTTACATAATGTTGTAAATTTATCAGACAACTGATCAAGGGCCTCTCGTACATCATGCCAGCATGCCCTCCCTTGCAATGACGCCCGCTAGTAACATACAAATAGCGAGCAGGGCTCATCCTCAAAATGGCGACATCCAATAATGCGCTTAGCAGTACTTTTTTGCATCTTCCTCCACCACGTGGAAGTGATCCAAGCTGCACCTACAACAAATACGACAAATACTACTACTAACGACAGTCTCGAGGCCCCATCATTCACGACCAGAACCCTATGGACGATCGTATCCAGCTCCGTTCTCACTTTGTTTGCTTGTATATACAGTGCCATTCACCCCAATATTCCGAGTCCCCAGGACAGTCGCTATCGCATCTCACGGCGGCGACTTGGCATCATGATAATGGCATTAATCGCTCCTGAACTGATAGCCTCATGGGCCATGCGTCAGTGGCTCAGTGCTCGGAATGTTACAAGACAGTTCAAGGAATCGGGGTATTTCAGTGTTCGTCGGGAGCGAGAAGGTGAGCTTTAGTTTGGAAACTCTATATCTCATAACTCACTATAGTACATGTCTTTAGAAAGGGCGCCTGTTGAAGCACCTGAACACCATGAAAATCGCCTCCTTCTCGCAGTGCTTGCTCAAGGTGTATTATCTGTACTGATGTTCCTCTGGCATTTCCTTTGTGCACTCGCGAGGCCGGTCAAAAGGTCGGTTAAGGCTTATTTCTCAGAGAAATCTGAAGGTAAGCCCCATTCGTGCTCACCCAAACATTTAATTCACGAGCATTGGTAGATAACGCATGGACTCAGACGCACAGCTCCTTTCTGCTGATGGGTGGTTTCATGCTTTATGTGGACGGGGAGCCCTACCTTACACTATCGCCTCATCAATTTCACAAACTGATACGTAATGACTGTATCGACGTCCCTACCCTAACGGCAAAGCAGATCCACGACAAGAGCAAAGGCAACGCAATATCGAAAGGACTAGTCACCCTTCAGGTGGCCTGGTTTGTTATGCAACTCATCACCCGCGCCATCTATCACCTGGAAACCACCCAGCTCGAAGCGGGGACACTTGCTTTTGCGGTTCTCAATTTCCTGACTTATGCTGCATGGTGGAACAAGCCTCTCGATGTGCGATGTCCACATCCAGTGCATTGGAAGTTGACCGATTCAAGGCCAGAGGACCACAATCTGTGTGTATGCGCCTCAACAGTTAGTGACCGCTGCTGATTATGTCTGATTTAGTGTCCTGGAAAGCCACCGATTCTCTTTCTGGGGGATCTGGGCCCCAGTCCTGGACCCAATTACAGATCTGTTAAACTTGAGTTACGTATATCACAAACTCCGAGTTCCAACATTTTCTGGCAACATAATCGATACATCAGAAATTTCTGTTCTTTGGTATTCTGGATTGCTTATGGTAACCATATTCGGCGGCATCCATTGTATGGCTTGGTTTTTTGCCTTCCCAACATACCAGGAACAGGTGTTATGGCGCATGAGTGCCGTCGCTATAACTTGCACACCCTGGCTTATTGTCCTTGGTGAATGTCAAAATGCCATCCCAAGTATACCAGACGCGGTGTCCAAGCCGATGTTTGCATCATGGGTCATGTTGTACGCCGCAGCACGTGCCATCCTCTTGGTACTCATGTTTACCACTCTACGCAATCTTCCTCCTGACGCATACAAGGCGGTATGGTGGACAAGTTATGTGCCGCACTTGTAGTTTTCGATCATAGTATTTGTGATACATTTCATACTTTGTAATGATATTCAGATGCGGCATTCTTGTGGTCAACGATGGAGCGCCATGAATGATGCGATCACATGTCCTGCAGGTTGGTGGCATGACACGAACTTCCAAACTCGCATGTCCAAGTCTTGCTTGAACTTGCTCATCAATGCATCGTCATGGACAGCAGTGAAATAGGGCCGTTTCGTATGCTGCGGCTATTAATGAAGGTAACCACTGATCTGAGCCAGTAGCAGCATTCTCAATTGACGAAGAGACACTCATCTTCGACGTGCAGTATTTGTCACTCCTATTACCCAAAGATCAATGCTCTGCACGCAGAAATTGTGTTTCCGGAAAAAAGATGCGTGGCTTTATGTGCCTATACACCTACACTGACACCATTAGAAATAAACCATTTGCGTTGGCGGGCATTCAATTTTTCAATCCTCGTCGTCTTTGGCGAAGCACGCTTCACTGTCGATTGCTGTCGAGGGAGTGAAGGAGGAGAATGTAAGAGCCAAATTCTGGAGGACGTGAGTCAGTGACAAGGAGAAGCTGGTGACTCGTGAGCACATGTATGCGAGAGCATGCGCTGCTTAAGCTCATCGCTTATCACGTCTGCCCCTTGGATTATATGAAGGGGATAGTTTTAGTTGCTGCAGGCAATTGCCAAATGAACTTTGACTGGTTTGGTTGCTGAAATTACTCCCGAAGAGTTCTATGTACGTAGGGCTGAGTATGTGAGGATGGCTATTTGGTTTGTTCTGCTTACCTGCGACTACCGGGGTGATGCTTGAGGAGGTCCATCTTTCGGGATGGTTTTGGACGGCCTAGGATCGGGGATAAAAAACGAGAAATCATGATACAGCAAAGCGGGGCATTGGGGGCATGATGCATGCGCAAAAATACGCATCTCAGAGCATATTAAGAACTACAATGTGATTGCTGATACTAGCAATGAGCGGACGACAAAGACACGCACGTGTCCTGCACGACTCATCCGAACCCGACGTTGCTACCATTTTACCTCCCATAGGTAAGCCTGCGCCATAGTGATGCATGTCATTATGGTGCATCTATCATTAAGCTTTCGTCGCCGTCCAGAAAGCAGTTTTATAAACGTATCCCAGCATAGACTGGGAATTACTTGTGTAAGTCGTGTCTATCGTTCGTTCATCCTGATAGCAGACCGCCTTTGTCAAATTGACAGTGGAATGTGATATAAAGACCTACAGATATCACGAAGCCGATTTTTCGAGCCAGCATTTTGACTTCTTCAAGATCAAGTTCAATGGATGGATCATTGGTTGTATTATTTTCGAAGTGCCAGAGCAGCGGGCCTGATATGTAGTCAGCAGGAAAACTGACAGAGCCAAAGCAACCCGCCCTGACCTGCATTAATCCACACTCCACCAGGTGCTAATATCCGGTGAATTATACGAAGGTAGTTGACAATATTCTTTGCCTGACGCAGCCTCGTTAGGATAGAATACACCTGAACAAGAAACATCCGCACAGTGTCAATAAAGAAACATGTCAGAACAGCGTCCCATTGCCCCGCCTGTGGTTCTAAATCGCCTTCCTCGTATTCTGTTCCATAAATCTCCTCGAAATCGCCTGAAACGTTGAGAAGCCATGATACTCAAAGGACCTGTCAATAATCATACCCGCAACCAAGGAGAAACTCGAGCCGGCTGGTAGGGCTGAGGGAAGGACGTCAGGTATTTCCACTGGGCGTAACATCGCTTCTCGATCAGGAAGGTTGGAGAAAGAATGGACGTAAGGGTATATGGTGTATTGTCCAATTGCGTCAGTCCTGGTAACAAAATCAAATGTTTAGCAGTACGCTCAGACCCCTGTTTTTCTTACCTGTTTAAAATAAGATAAGATGCCAGAAGCATGTAGTGAGAGAATTCATTTCCCTGACAGGCGAAGCCTAGTAAACTGACTTAGTCCAAATCAGAAGAGAATACATGAACTCCGCAAACCTAAATTAGCAACATCATAAGCCAACCGGCCGAGGCCTGCACCAGGAACGAGCACCCGGATGTTTTGTCTGGCGGAGTAATACATATACATCGTCAAGAGAAAAAAAGAGCCTAAGCTAACCTTGACTGCGAAGATGGTTTGTCCGAGAAATGCGCGACCAGCGCGTCCTTCATTGGTGCATAACACGTTTCCCGTTCCTCTTTTCCCTGTGATGCAAGCCGAAGTTACATACGCCAAAAGGTGGTAGAATTATAGTTTACCTCCTGACTCCAGTCTCGTACGAATTGCTTCAGAGTGCTTCGCAGCTTGTCCATGTCGAAGTCCGTAGGTTTATACTTTCGCTGATGCTTACTGATACCTCTGAGATCTGGGGCGACATTGGCATGGTCATGCGAGTGACTATGAGAATGTGAATGCACATCACCTGCATAACATTGACATTGTTAGGCACAAATCGGATTATTTCTCGTACAAGTACAAACCATGCGAATGATCGTGCAAGGTCCCGCGACAAGCCCTGTCCTCATCTGCATCTTTAGGAAAGTCGAGATCATGGCCGAAGATCTCGGGGTTTGCAACAATCAGTTTCAAGAATTCCGCATTGACCAGAATGGCTTTATCCACTTCTTGAAGTTTTTGTCGATACCCAAGACCATCGAGAAGTTCTTTATCACCCTGAGGAAGTGTGTAAATGTCTTTTCGTCGCCTATTATTGGCCGCTAGCTAAATATGTCGGACAAGCAAGTGATTCATAAGGACAGTACGGTAAGTGATGATTAAAAACACCTGCCGAGTATTGGGCATATTGCTGGAATGTTGCGATAACATTAGAAAAGTGTTTTTGCTCCTCTTCGATGTCAGCGTCCGAGAATGTTTGAGACATCGTTTGAGAGATAAGTGTGAGTAGTATAAGATCAATGTGATTCGAAGTCAGAAAGGGTTAATTATAGACACCCTCTCAGATGGTTCAGACAGATGAGTCAGCGATTTCCGAGTTCAACAACATCAAACAAAGTCTGGCCTGAACAGCTTATGAGCCTGAGTTCATGACCGGTTGTCGTCGTCGAGTCAAGGGGGTCCTGTTGGCTCACCATCGCCTAGGCTTCCCTGAGTATTGCCGAGCAATAGCCACGACGATTAGCTTGACTATATAGCACAGCTGAGCACTGAGTTGACCTTATCTTTTTGGTCAAACTTAAAGTAAGATCTTCGTTCCTGACACTATTTTTTGATGGACTCTATGGCTGCAGAGCTCATTATGAGACGATGCTAGATTTGTGCTGGATCGTCGTTACATGGTTCTGGGTGCTCTTATTTAATATATAATTATTAATGATTATTTTAGATTTTTCGTGGTGGTATCAAGTGACTAACAAATTACAGTAGATATGCTCATAATGCATAAATAAATTAAATCAAAACAAATCACTAGAAAATCATTCTTGGGTGCAAAAAATTATACAATAACAGCAATATATGGATCAGGTTCATTTCTATGGGTGTGTGGCTTTGTGCATCTCGAAAAGATTGAATCCTGAATTGTTATAATTTTTTATGCATTATGCGATATGAGCATATCTACTGTAATAATCAATGCTGGTAAGCATCGCCGAACCTGCGACTAGGCTACTCGATGACAGATTAACGCCTTGCAAGTTGCAACATCCTTGTGCTATTGTGACTTACGCACAGCATGCGAGGCTCATATGAATATATAATCTGGGTCAGATCTGGGTCGACATCACCCTCTTGCCTTTAGAATGTCTGGAGCAGCAATAACTACTGGACCAGCGGTGGTTGGATCGATGATCGCAAGCTACTTGTTTGGTTGCTCGACGCTGCAAACGTACACTTACTATAGGCGCTTTCCATGCGATAGAAGGGTATTTCGAATTCTGGTGTGTTCTATCTGTCATGATTGTAGTCAAAGCTAATGTTGGAATAGGTTGCAACCGTAATGTACGTATCAACGCATCCCCATATCGGTCTCGAGGTCTCATTCATCCCAGGATACTGACATTTTCACACATCATATGCATCATGTATTGGACATGGACTCTGACCGTCTCGGGTTGCGAGAATCCTGACGGTGTAACCATATTCTCCAACTCTCGGGACGCAAATCTCATCCTGACACCCCTGATTAGCACTCTTGTTCAGGTAGATAATGATCAATTCAAGCGTGACTCTATTCAACTCAATTGTGCAGGCGTTTTTCATCTACAGATTGTTCAAATTCTCGGGAAGCAAAACGCTCGCCGCGTTTTGTGGTATTCTAAGCATGTTGAATCTTACTGGCACTTTAGTGGATGCAACTACAGCACTAGGCATTTCCACGGACAGGACAACGAAAAACGCACGAAATTGGTTGACAATCCTTACTCTCGTTGCAACCGCTGTTTGCGATCTGGTAATTTCTATTGGTCTGGTGTATTTCCTGCAGCGTGAACGCAGGCGGACCAAGGCTCACCAGTAAGCTGCACCATCTCATGATTTCTCTTTTCTCTAAATGATCCTCTTCCAGAATACACAATATCGCTGACCGTCTAACTCGTTGGGCAATTGAAACTGGTCTCGCCACTAGGTGAGCAAACTTCGCATACGAAAATTTGACCATGGGGTTGATATTTTCAGCATGTCTGCTGTCTTAGTTATTGTTTTCGTGAGTCCTTTCAATGACGATTGTAGTGAGCATTGCTGATGTCAATAGTTTTGTGCCATGAGAAATACCTGTGAGGCAGTCCGTCGTAATTATGGAATCATATTTGAACCTTTCCACTCTAGTCTTGTGGACTGCTGTTTACGACGTCCTGGCTGATGGTAAGCATTGCTTTTCACGTCTTCATTTACGTAGGTTGATTAATTTCAAAATAGTTTACACAAATTCGCTCCTAGCAGCGTGAGTCACTTTGCTCAGGCGGGACAACTAGGGTCAGAGCTAACACAGACACAGACTCAATAGCCGCAAGTCCACTCGCATTCGGGATACTTGTGTCATCGAGTTTTCTACCGGTTACGACACATCACCTGACCCTGTCAGCGACAACCCGGAGGTTGTTTGTTAGATTGTCGGTAACTTATCCCTGTTTATTTTATACCGTGGTGGTGGGCAATACCCACCAAAGACCTGTTCCGTTCCCACGGCACCGCCACAGCCAAATGGACATTCAGAACGACTCCAGCGTCTGCGTACCGCAAATGCAACAAAAACGAGGTGGCCTCGCAGAGAAAAGTGTTAGAACTGGTGTCTGAAATGTTGCTACAAGAACGGAATTTTATTTGGATCATTATTGGGCAACATACAGGGTATGTAGGGAGTAGTTTGGTAGGAAAATGACCAGTAATAAAAATTCTGTTCTTGTACGGTCGTGCACAGAGGTGATATGGTTAGAAGTCGTGCGCGAAGCAAAGTGGTAGGACGAAGAGGTCGGTACGCAAGTCTATCAGAGTGCAATAGCCCCTTAAACACATAAAACCTCAGCCACAAGCGCGTTTTTCCATAAACGCGACGTACCGTAAGTGCTAACGTTGACCCATTCGACGCGCTTGACGCGTCGCAACTTGTTGCTAGAGCCCATGATAATCCTTCTAATGGCTTGTTCATGATATATTTACTTTCTTAATAATTTCGAATGAATAATGGGGCGCCCTCCCCGGTACGGACCTTCAAAAAAACATTGTTCAAAAGCCCTCAAGGATCAGCTCAAACATTCGCATTTTTGGGAGGTGCGCTGGAAACATGGGAACGATTTACGGAGGAGTTTGCTGCAGGTGGCCTAATAGCCTCGTCGTCAGCCGAAGAACGTGAGCTCGCAGCGATGCCCACCACCAATGATGCGAACGAGGGGATGCTTGGGATGTGGCGGAGACACTCGCGTGACAAGCCGAGTCTTACGGTTGGTCATTTTTCAAACCAGGCAGCCTTTGCGCGCAACGAAACGCAAGATTTTATGAATGCATTGTTTATTGATGAAGATCACGCACATATACGGAAGGAAGCTCGCCGAATTGACACCAGTGGAATCGAGAAGCACCGACGAGACGCTGTCATCCAGTACAAGAAGACGGTTGCCGAGGAGAATCACAAGAAGGAAGCGGAACGCCACGCCAAGAAGACCTCTGTTGCCGAGTACTTTTCCGCGCTCGAAATCGTTGTTGACAATGCGTTGCTCAACACAATGCTTGATCAACTTATCAAAGATCAGCTCGAGCTTCACCGTCGCCTAGGTGAGGAGAAGACAATCCCGAAAAAAACTCACCTTAGCAGTAAGCATGCACGCTTGCAGGTGCTGCTATTGGTTGTCGAGCGCTACAAAGCGCGACGGCGTGGTGAATCACTTGACGACGAAGTTAATTTTCTCAATTTAATCAATTCTTAAGTCAGATATTAACATAGTAATTCAACAACAACCTTTAATTACAGTTTTACTCATACATTGGTACATATTGCCACACCTACTACAGTCGCTATACGAGTAGAATAGTTATAAGTAACATAAATGCACAACATTTCATAGTATTAGTAGTTGTAATTACTGTTGTACACCCTGACGCCGTGTTTTCTGCGGACATAGGGGTTTTTTGCTTATATAAGCTGGACAGTTTGTTTGCGGGCATTGCCCACCACCATATACCGCTTTTAAAGCTGTTGTCATGCTGTGTAGATTCACGTCTAATAGTGACCGGTGATGAGTCGACAGCCACGGTAGTCATCGCTTCCGTGAACTAATGACTCACAGAGCATATGTCGCTCCGGTTCGGCTCCTTGACGTGAACGCAAATCAAACATGATCCACATTAGTCAAATTCAGTCAAGCTATTGACTCATTTTCTCAAACATAAAAGCCTTGAGAGGCCCACTGCTCAAACTAATTCTGCACCAACTTTTCCTTGTCCTAAACATCACACAAACATGCCACCTCTCAGCGCCAAGGCATGGGAAAAAAAGGTATGCTGCAGTTATTTTGCACTGGCAGGCGCTCATCTCATATGTTATGTCACAGCATTCCCGCAAACGCGGCAATGGAAGCGTCCTACGTCGCAACCCCGGACGTGGGGATGGCTCCACTTGGAAAAGCAGGGGCTACATTTGCGCAGCGGCGGTCGACGGTTTTTCCATCGATAATGTTCACGACACTGAGGAATACGACGCATCGGAGGCTTTTACCCCTGTGTCGTTTAGCAGAACGTTTTCCCTCTTTGATGGCGTGCAATTATTACCCTCCAAGCGCCAGCGCAAAGGTAAAATGCATCATATTGATCATAACCCGAGAACAAAGCGCTGACCGAACTTAACTTAGCCAAGAGCAGACTGGGTGACTTCGAGATCCTTAGTTCAAACCCCAAAGTCATACCCATCAATGATGACTGCAGTGATACCGACGAGGACGAGTGGGAGAAAGTAGATGTACTAGATATTTCAGGCGGACGGCGCATGACATACTCGCAAGTGCTCCAGAGTTAAGGGCTGAGTTGGTGGAAAGTTAGGATAGCCAGCGGTAACTTGTTCATCCTATAGTAGTACACGTACAGCCTGAATACTTACTTAACATACATAGTAGGTGATTATAATCGTTTTGTGGAGAAATTTTGAACAGACAACTAAACAAACTAATTCCGTTCGACACAACTTCACGCTCTTGACCTTGTCACCCGTGTCGTGCGCTTCACCTCTACTTCCTTCTTCCGCTCACCCTCATCCTCCTTCGAACTCGACGGAGTATTTTCCTTATCCACCGCTGTGACCGCACGCCTGCGGGTCGTCGTTGGGTTCTTCGCCTTCCCAGGAACCGGAACATCGACATCCTCCTCTTTCACAGGTGCGGTCATTGCCCGCGTGCGTCTCGCCCTTTGTATGGGAGCTGGTGCTTCAGGTTGCGCGATCGAATCAAGTGGGTCATCCCCATCAGCATCGTCGTCGTCTTCCATGCTACGCATGTTGCTCCGTGAAGGCGCACGGGTTGTCGCGGTTGCGGCCTTTGGCTTCGCAGGAACTCGTGAGCGTGCCTTCGCAGGCTCAGATCGAGCAATTGGGACAGGGGTAGCACGGCTGCGGGCCCCCCGGGATTTTGGGACCTGCGGGAGTGAAATGAGTTATGGGATTGCGATAGAAGCAAGGACGAAAAAGTGCGTACTGTTTCAACAACATCCAATTTCGTTTTTCTCGCTGCTATGGTAGTAGCTACACGAGCCCTAGGCTCAGTACTGGCATCTCGTGTCCTTGGCGCAGCAGCGGGCTCTTCGTCCTAAAATAACATTTTATGATTAGCTATTCACAAGCCTCTCAAGAGGATATGTACCGAGTTATCAGCTGTGACTCCTTTGCGCGCACGGAGCAAACGCGCTCTCGCAGGTTTCTTTTGTGCGGCAGGCTGAGAAGGAATCTCCCGAATTGCGTTCACCTCACCTGCCCCTCCCTCTGCGGGTTCGGCTGCTGACTCCAGTTCTGGTGCAGGTTCTGGCATTTTTGCCTTTTCTTTCTCTTTCTCTGCATGTTTTGGGGGTGCGATCGGCACCCTTCTCGTAGCCACTGTCTCCACACGGGAAACAGTCCTGAAAGTCGATGACTCCTTCTCCTTGGAGGTAGTAGCCCCCGTGGCCGTAGTAGTTCTCGTGCGGCGACGAGCTGCTGTCGTGGTAGGTCCAGGTCCAGAAGCAAGAATGGGAACGGGGGTCTTGCGGGAGGTAGTTCTCGCAGGTTTGCGTCGCTCCTCCGTTACTCTCATGTTTGTTTGCTCCTCCTTTTCCATCTCACCCTCCCGTTCGTCCACATCCTCAACACGCACTCGGTATCCCTCAGGTGTAACCATCATCTCACCAACACCCTCCAACATATCTTCTCCCATCTCCACCCCGACACCCAGGCCAGCCCCACGGAACAACGAACGCATGCTCTTCACTGCTGGCGTACTTGGTACTGGCGCTGGCGGAGGGAAGAGATGTTTGAGCGATGCGAGTGCAGGTGTCTGTGGTCCAGCGAATGATGGTGCATTCTTATGCTGTGGACGGGGGGCGGGACGCGTGAGCTGGGGTAGTGGCGTCCTCTCCAGTTCGAGATCAAGGTCAAGCGTGATGCGTGTGGGCGAGAGAGGCGCAGGCATATGTTCAGATGGGTCAGTCATCTCGAGGTCGGGTTCGGGGTGTGAAGTTGTTTGGGGTTCTCGGAGCGAGGATGCAACACCGTTCTCTTTATCGCTGTTTTCTTCTTCCTCACCTGTTTGTTGTTCCTCATCGATGTCATCTTCTGCGTTCTCCTCGACATCCATACGCTGCTCAGCGCCCGCTGTGTCTTCATCATCGCCATCCTCCTCATGTTCACGCTCATCCTCCCCAGACGGACCCACACTCCTACGCCGTTTCATCTCCTCCACAGTTCGTTTCATCCGATCCAATAAACTCCGTGTATCCTCCTCATCTTCTTCACTATGTGGTGTCAGCGGTGCCTTCAAAGGCGATGGAGGACGCGCGAAAGGCGTGTACACCTTCGCAGGTGCTTCAAACGATTTCACAGGAGAAGAAAACAGTTTCATAGGGGATGAGGGACGCGAGAGGGTAGGAGCTTTCGTAGGGGATGCGCTTCTCTCTCCAAACTTGGTGGGTGATGTACTTCTCTCCCCGAATTTGGTCGGCGATTCACTCCTCTCACCTGACTTGGTGGGAGATGCATTGCGCTCACCGACGGTGCGGATGGCAGAATCCAACAGAGATGGCAGTTTCCGTAGCGTATTACTATCACTCGAGGCAGACGGTGTGGAGGGTGCGATAGACTGCCGTCGCAGCCCTGGTACCTGTGCAAAGAAAGGGTCGGGTGTAGTGAGCGCTGATTTACGGCGTTCTTGGATGGCCTGTAGTTGGTGGTTAGATGGAAGACGCAACATGGGTGGAGAAAGAAAAGAAAGTTAAAAGAGACAAAGGACAGTTCAGGAAGCAGTAGATGCGATGCATGTATGCACCCCGCCCGAGCTCATAGAGCAGCAATTCCAAATGAACCCCAAACTGCTCCCTCCATATTACTTCCCAAGCTCCAGGAAGCTCAAGAAAGTGCATGGACTCACCTTCTTCTCCTCCTCACTCACCCGCATTCTCCCTAATCCTGCCCCTGCCTTCTCCTCTTCCTTCACTCCCGCCACATCTCGCACCTCAATATCCCCAATGCGCCACTTCGGTTCAACGCGTACTCTCTTCGCACCTCCCCATGTCTCTACAGGGCCAGCTGGTGCAAGTGCAGACACCCCAGGAGGCAACGGTACACGCAACGCTCCACCAAAGGAGTTGCGCCCTGCACCGCGGCCCATCCCGATGCCAATTCCTGATTGTGGGTGAGATACTTGGGGCGTCATAAATGAGCCCAGAGCTCGGGGGGCTCTTGCAGGCGTAAGGTGTGGTTGTGCTAGGGGTGTGATGTAAGTAGGCGGCGGGGAGGAGGATGGGGGTGGGGGTTGTGCGTCCTGGTCAGTGTCCATGTGAGCGTGCTGATGTTCATGGTTAGTATGGCAAAGAGAAACAAAGGGGAAACTTACCTCGTCCTCTTCGTCCTTGTCTCCATCTTGCTCGTCGTTTTCGTCGGGGGCAGTGGAACTCGAGCGGAAGGGCCATACAACGCGTGCACGCACGGCATCGAGAGATTTGCGCCATGTGCTTGGTTGAGGAGTAAGCTCCTCAGCGGTGTCTGAGTCTGCGCCACTTTCATCCTCATCAGATTCTTCATGCTCGATCCCTGCACTTCCTTCATGTTCGTCGTTTAATTCCCCGTCGCTACCACTTTCATGCTCCTCGCCCTCCTCTACCGCCGCCTCACCTACAATCACCTCCTCAACTTCTTTCTCTTCTTCCTCTTCCTCGCGCGCCATGACGGCACGATGTACACTGCGAATCAGTACAGCACGATGTAAAGAGGAGCGAGTACGCCTATTCGGAGTCTTGTATATGTTCATACTTGGTCTTGGCCTTTGCACAGGCGGGGTGGGCGGAGGGGCTTGGATATCGACACGCTCGAGGATGACAAGGTCCTTATCCTCTTGTACAACATGTGGAGTATTAGACTCCACAAGCACGATTTCTTCTTCTATTTCGTCTGGTTCTGGGACGTGGGAGTTCTTTAGCGCAGAAGGCTTGCGCGGGGATGGCACGAGCTGCTTGAGTGGGCTCTGGAGGATGCGGAGGTTTGCGAGTGGATCTGAAGAGGGTTTTCCACGAGGGGTGAATACCTGAGCGCTGTGGATCATGCTCATTCGTAATTTTCTCCGTCCGCCGCTATTTTCAGGCTTAACTGGTGAATCGATGTTATATAGCGGAGCACGTAGCTGCTTTGGCGGGTAGGTAAATATGAAACGTTTCTTGCGTATTTCAATTTCGCAGTTGTTAGAGACGGGAACTGTTGTGGGAAGGGAGGCGTTGGTGGATGGGAGCACGGGACAGCCGTCGATGGTGAGGCCTGCGTCGCCAAGAACAACGAGAAAAGCCTGCTAACGAGTTCCAGCGATTCAGTAGATTTAGATGAACCTTCCACGCACCTTTCTTTCCTGAAATACAATTTTTGCATGCAGAGCACTGATCTCTGGGTAATAGAGGCGAACACTGCACGTCGGGTCGCGTCCAAAGGTAACTGCCTCCTCGTCAATCGGGAATGCTGCTACCTGCTCATCAGTCGTCCGTTTCATCAGCCGCAGCGTACCAAACTGCCCTATTTCACTGCCTTCCATGGTGATGACACTGAGCGAGTTTAAGCAAGGCGGACTTGTTGGTTTGTTCCAAACTGTTCGCGTTATGCTACACGTGCAGGTCATGTGATCGCGCAATTCATGATGTGATTCTTAATCTGAATTTTTGAATCCACTGTCACCTCCTAGCTTAATTACAGCCTTTACATAATTCGATGTCTCTCCTAGAGTTGACACTCTAAGTACAGCCCAACCTCTCCGGTCACATCACACAAAGCCGGAGCACGAGACAACTTGAGCTGGATAATCAGACCCGTAACGTACTCAGCATGTCGCTCTGAAACAAGTAAACAAGCCACATCAGGGCAAGAGACAGAGAGGGTGCAAGGAACAGAGAGTTCCGATGGTGAGCATTAACGGCGTAGGCACTACTTAGTAGATGTGCCACTCATTTTATACTCTCAAAAGTATGTCACCCAGTCACCTGTCTAACGCCACACTCACCCGAACTCGATTGCAATGCTACGTATACATACAATGGACGAAACTCGATATATTGCCCCTGGTATCTCCTACAAATCAATTTGTCCGGAACAAGATCATCATAATCAAGAGCTACAAGGATCGAGTTGATTAACAGTGAAGGACTGAAAAGGCTAGAGACTCACCCGTAGCAGTGCTTCCAGCGTGTCCCATGTGCCATGCAGCTCAAATCAAGCTCTAGGCCTCTAGGTAACACAAATGCAGTCCAAGGATTATAAAATGGCTTTCGGGAAGCGGGCGGTACCCAGAATAAGAGTCGATGATTTGGTCCCATCATCCATCCATCTTCTCTCAGAAACGCGAACGTCGACCTGCGGTCATCGTGGGGGGCGCCTGCGAGTAGCTCAGTGGTGTCGCGCAGTGCATGAGTCGAGTTTGATGAAAAGGAAATGAAATCAATGTTCGCAGGGTTGGGTGTGGAGATGGCCGCTGGTGGATGTAAGATGCAACTGCCATGTGGAGAGGACGCTGAACAGTCTTCTTCGGCGTGGTCGTGCAACAACTTCCCAATCACTGCATACCAGACTCGGACAATCCCATCAATTGAATGAGAAATGATGCGAGTCCCATCATGAGAGAACGAGACTGAGCTGACTGGAGAAGTGTGCCCCACCAAGGGCTCGCCAACGGGCTGCCCTGTCGCTGCATCCCACAACTGGATTGTCAGATCGGCTGAACCAGACACGATATGAGTTCCATCCAACGAGAACGAGACTGATGTGACCCAATCAGTGTGCCTTTTGAAAGGCTTACCAACTGGCTGCCCCGTTCCTACATCCCACAGCCGGACAGTATTATCACCTGAACCAGAAATGATGCGAGTCCCATCCGGAGAGAATGAGAGTGTGCAAACCTCATCAGTGTGCCCCACCAAGGGCTCACCGACTGGCTGCCCCGTCGCTGCATCCCAGAGCCGGATAGTCTCGTCCGCAGAACAAGTTGCAATGCAAGTTCCATTTGGCGAGAACGAGACTGACACAACACGATTAGTGTGCCCCCTCAAGGGCTCACAAACTGGCTGCCCCGTTCCTGCATCCCACAGCCAGACGGTGTGATCGTCTGAAATAGTTACGATGCGATTCCCATCCGGGATGAACGAGTATAGGCAAACCTCACCAGTATACCCGCGGAAAGGCTCCCCCACTAACTGCCCCGTCCCTACATCCCACAACCGAACCGTCTTATCACCAGAACAAGTTGCGATGCGAGTCCCATCCGGAGAGAACGAGATTGAGTAGACCCAATCAGTGTGCCCCAGGAAGGGCTCACCAACTGGCTGCCCTGTTGCTGCGTCCAACAGCTGGACAGTGCCGTCCCGAGAACCAGTCGCGAAGCGAGTCCCATCCGGCGATAGTGAGACTGAGAAAATCGAATTAGTGAGCCCTCGTAAGGACTCGTCGACTGGCTGCCCTGTAGCTGCATCCCACACTCGGACAGTGTGATCGTCCGAACCAGACACGATGCAAGTCCCATCCGGAGAGAACGAGACTGAGTGGACCTCACCAGTGTGCCCCAGTAAGGGCTCACCGATTAGCTTTCCCGAAGCTGCATCCCACAACCGCATAGTGCTATCCTCCGAACCTGTCACGATGCGAGATCCGTTCGGCGAAAACGCGACTGAATTAACCCACCCAGTATGCCCCAACAAGGGTTCGCCAATGGGCTGACATGTTGCTACGTCCCACATCCGAACCGTTTTATCACCCGAACAAGATGCGATGCGAGTCCCATCCGGAGAGAACGAGGCTGATCTGACCGTAGAGGTGTGCCCTTCCAAAGGCTCGCCGGCTGGCTGCCCTGTTGCTACTTCCCACAATCGGACAGTCTCATCACCTGAACCAGAAACGATGCGAGTCTCGTCCGGTGAGAACGACACTGAATTAACCCTAGAAGTGTGCCCCCATAAGGGTTCACCAATTGGCTTCCGCGTTGCTGCATTCCACAGCCGGATTGTCTTATCTCTCGAACCTGTCGCGATGCGAGATCCGCTCGGCGAGAACGCGACTGAGTGAACCGGCCCAGTGTGCCCCAATAAGGGTTCACCAATGGGCTGCCATGTTGCCACATCCCACAACCGAACAGTGTGATCAAATGAGCCAGACACGATGCGTGTCCCATCCGGAGAAAAAGAAACTGAGGTAACTGCGTCAGTGTGCCCCAGCAAGGGCCTGCCAACTGGCTGCCCAGTCGCTCCATCCCAAAGTCGCACAGTGCGATCCCTTGATCCAGTCACAATACGAGTCCCATTCGGCGAGAATGCAACTGAGTTAACCTCGTGGGTGTGTCCGCTGATCACAGTCTGAACAGCTGTCCAGTTAATATCACGTCCAGATGCCACACGAAGACAGTTCGGAAACCGTGTAGAAAATGTTCGGGATAGTGCAGAGTTGACGGGCGAGAATGGCAGTGCTGATACATAGAGATGAGGTGTGCTGTGCAAGATCATGCCGCCGAAGACTTGGATAAATCTCTGCACGTCCATTCCAGCGGACGAGGCACCTTCGTATCCGGTGTGACCCTGCAATTGCGAATGTGCATGAGTGAGTATGATATCCGACGCTCAATAAGCATGTTCTCACCTTCAACCACTTAACAACAAGCGGAAGTGCAGGGACTGCACCGCTAAGTGCATTGATAAGGCCGAGTACCTCGAGCCAGAAGAACAGTCGCTCATGCTCGAACAATGATTTTATTTCGTCGGCGAGCTCTGGATCGAAGTCAGTTGCTTGTACGTGGGCAGGCCAAAATCGGCAGGCATAGGATAGGTGTGGGGGAATGCATTTTGGAACCCGTTCTTGTAGCCCTGGATCTTCGGAATTAGGTATATAGGATGATTTTAGATTGCAGATATTGAAGGAAAGTCCATATTGCATCACTCGAAGTGATGCGACGGCAAGGTCTCGTTGTACCTTCGACACATCGACGAAGAACTCGCCACTGCATTCACGGTCTGTAAGGAAATCGCGGAAGGAGGCATGAAGGGGTCGGATTGGGGTGGATGAGTCGGTGGTGCCGCTGAGGAGGGGTCCCAGGCCTTTTACTACAACCTCCACTTCGTAACGGTCGCGTTGGTCTGGAAAGTGGCGCCTCATGGCGTTCAGTGAAAGTAATGGGATGGGTTCGGCTGTACCCAGTATTTGGCCCATCACCGAGTGAAAGCTCGCAAGCGCCGCCGAACGCAGTTTCTGTGGATGCTGGAAACTCGTAGATGTAGGCTTATGCATGATCTGTGTCAAGATGAGGTTATACATCTCATACAACAGCATGCTTCTCTCGGTAGGATCGCGTGAGACAACAGCGTCGAAGCAAGCGATTGGTGATGATCCAAGAATTGGCTCTTTGATGTATCTGCAGGCGAGACGCGCCCACTCGAAAAGTCCGTCAGCTTTTTCAGCGAGAATTTTAAATTCCCTGTCCCCAAAATCCGAAACCCCTTCCAGCTTCTTCGATACGAAAGTGCGGATGTCGCGCTCGGCGGTGTCAAACGAAATGTCGTCCATGGACATACGTCGGACATGCTGAGCACCTAAAAGCTCATCTTCGATGTCGCGAAGCGGACGAGAGGTGATGATGATCCGAAAGTTCGCTGGGAGTTCGGTGATCCGCTGAACACCTAGCTTGCCCGCAAGTATTTGGAGAATGCGGAGCCGTGTCTCAGCCCCACCGCTCTCATCCAGCGCGTCTATCACGATGACGACAGGTCTTACAATTGACCCTGACGGCTTCCCCAGTGGCTTCATGAGAAGCTTGTCCCACTGCTGGACAATATCCGCTGTAGTCTTGAGCGAATTCGCATCTTTAACTGCCTCTGCCAACGCTCGTCTCATCTCCGGATCACGGTC
This sequence comes from Suillus occidentalis, assembly GCA_016628085.1. Lineage (NCBI taxonomy): Eukaryota > Fungi > Basidiomycota > Agaricomycetes > Boletales > Suillaceae > Suillus > Suillus occidentalis. The sequence continues at coordinate 74,973 of JABBWB010000053.1, forward strand.
GGCCAGGTCCCGTGCGATGGTAGAAAAAATCTTTTCATGACGACGGTCAGCATCTCGCTGGCGATCGAAGCAGTAACATGAACCGAGCCCTCCCACATCGCTAAACCAGTTAGCAATTGTGTGAGCGATGGCCGACTTGCCCTTGCCTGCAGGGCCAGATAACCAGAGCACACGTTGAACATCATTTCCAGTGCTATTGACCCAGTCCGTGATCTCGGATATGATCTCCGTGCGCGTCCCTGGTAAGCACTGTTTCCCAGTATCTAGTCCCGCGCCCTCTGCATACGTCATACCGCTGAGGTCCAGTGTTTCGCCTGAAGGCGTATAAGTAGATTTCGAGTCAAAAGGACGTGCAGCCCTTACCTGTACGGTGGACGAATATCTCTACATCACGGGTAACTTGGTCCCGGAAGCTTTGCATGAGCTCATCCAACACGTCGATGTACTTTTGAGTCGTATTGTCTGTTTCCGAGATAATATTTTTCCCGAGTCTAAGCCCTATGATGACAATAGATGAGCGAATGAACAATGCACAATAATTCATGGTTTCCTCACAAAAGTTTTTGGTCGCGGAGTAATCCTTGATGAACTGAGAGCACTCGAGAGTCTGCTGAACTATTCGTCCAATGATACTCTGCATCGACGGAATTCCGCCAAGAGTGTTATCTTGCATCATGAAGCTGTAAACCTGGCCTAACTTCTCGAGAAGCCGGAATGTTGCTTGATCACGATCTGTTTGAGCGAGAACTATCTACAGGCGACCGCTGAACAGAGGACATAACCCGGAGTGAGACAATACGTACTTTGCATGCATAAGATAGTAGGCCCAGTGCAATCTTTGCATATGGGTGTACCTATGCAACGATATTAATTCAGTTAAGACAGAGAAGATTGACCCATACATCAGCGAGCGAGCCGATAACACTGTCGAATACCCTGAGGGGTTGAAGATATGTATCCTCGACACCATATGCAACCTCGAGATCCACTGGTGCGTTTTGGGTGGCGGAAACTCCAGATTTCGCAGGCGCCGAAAGTAGATTCATGCCTTCCACAGTGTCTTTGGCTTCTCGCAGTGATGTTTGGGGATCAACACATTGTTCCATGCCTGACGAGGTATCCTGAACCTGCACAACCAACAGAATTTATGAACAGCGCATAAGCTGAGAGGCTATCTACCTCGATATTCGGAATCGATGAACTTGAAGCATCTTCACGATCGACGTTTGGGAGAACATGGTCGCGGCTGCGTGAATTTGAACGCTTGTGCATGATCTCAGCCTAATCACGATACATCCTGGCATCTCGACTTACAGAAATCTTTTTCGTCACCTTCCTCAAAAACCGACAAACTTTATTTCACGGTTGGACCTAGACAGATGGGCCCGAAAGCATCAAAGTCAGCGTGCGATAGATAAGCGATGCACATAACTGACGTACCGAGCGTCCGCGAGTAACTAGGTTCGAGTCCCTGTTTCTCATGGTTAAGGATCAGTCTGAGGGAAGTAAGCAACAAGGAGAGTGAGGTAGCAATATGTCAGTCAAATATTATAACAGGCCATACCGCAAGCATCAGGCTTATGTAATACAAGCCATGACCTTCGGTCGTTGTGATTTGCAACCTCTTACAGATTCATAGTATACGACAGTTGCGCAATCTTGGTACTCGCTTCCCTCCGCAAATAAACATAGCGTATCGCCATCTTTGTTCTCATTTCCCTTGGCGCAGGACAGTGTGAAACCTTGACAACCGTTAAAAGTCGTTCCGCGTGCCAGTCTCAAAGGAAACTGTTTCCGAGTCACTGTCCAGCTCGACTCAAGTCTCAGAGCGATAACAATGAAAGGAAAATGATATCCATGGAATACATTGGTTGGTGAGATTGTCGAGTAGATTTTCGATGAAGCGACGGTGCAGCGCTGTTATTCGCACACGTGCATTCCTAACCAGTCCTTCTTTGACTGAGAGAATATGCAATTTACTTTGAGACCAGTCGGTGTTTGAATAACAACCAAAGGCTGATATGTACAGGTTGTATCCATCTAATGCAAGAAGGCAAAGATGAACGGCAGAGGTGAAAAAGGATGATGGGAGATGCAGGCATGCCCGTCAGTAAGTGCCTACTGCTAAGAGGAAGCCAGTGCAAAGCGCACAGCGCAGAACGATGAGAGCTTGCATGATGGGGTGGACACAATTGACACCGAACCGGCGGCTATTTGTGCTTATGTATGTTAGACTAGTATGGGAGAGCGCATCGTCACTATACTTAGCAGGCTGTGGTGGAGTTTCCCATTCACATTGAGCATGAAGCTACCCATGAGCACAAAGAAACTGTATGTCTGAGTCCATGTATAATCTACGGATGCAAACGAGCCGCAAAAGAACAAGCGATTGAAAAGGCACGAGCTAGAGTTACCTTCAAATTGCTTTGCAAAACAAGCCTTCAACCACTTTAAATCGCTCTGCAAGAGTCCGAGTACCCGCATATCCTGCCACCCAAACGTGAACTGGCGAAGCAATTTTTTTAAAAAAATTGACGATTTACCTTAGAATGCACCTGAATGCACTATGGGAACTCCAATACAGACACAGACGCAAGAACAAGAGTCAAGCATAATTTTGTATTGCTCTGCAAGTGCTTCGGCATGCTCGTCGGCTGGGAAAATACACACTAAGCTGCACGAACATATTAGAGAACATGACTCACTTTCCGGTGATGTTAAATATTGAGTCATTGAACCGTCTTGTCGCATGGCGAGCGCTGAATGATTGGCACATAGCCCATGTGACGATCAGCTCAGGAATATCAAGCGCCGTTACCATGCTTTCAAGTTGTTGCCATAAAATAAGAATTGAGCTGTCCTTGGGACTAGGAATATTGGGGCAAATTGCACTGGACAAACACGCGAAGAGCGTCAGAGCACAGTGTGAGATGATGGTCCATGGGTTTGGTGGTTTGTGTATGACGCATCCACAGTACTAGCTGACTCTGTATGAAATGCAGTTTGGATCACTTGAACACAGCTGCAAGACTGAGCGGGTCCAGCTAACCAAGTTCGGCTGAGCTGATGAGCGATGGAAACGAAATTGGAGGTGGGTGAGAGTCACTTGACAAGGAAGTATAAGGGTGAATGCGGCTTCCGTATTCATCCTCCTGTGACTCATGAGTACTAACTTTGAACTCTCTCTCTCTCAAACTTGACATTGCAGCTGCCTGCAGCGTATCACTGGCCTGTGAAGCTGGGTGTGGTATTGACGACCGTATGCGAAATGCGATACGATGCAGAGGAGTTTTTTTAGGGACGACGAGCTTGTGGGATTGGTCGTTGTTGGTGACAGTCTGACAGAGGTTAGAAGTCCGATCAGTGCGTGGCAAGCGAGCTGCAAAATTTTAACCTTCGCTTGTACTACAGTTCAAGTGAAGGGGAAAATTTTGTACTCTGCAACGTCTCGACGCCACTCAATCTTTTTCGTACCAAATTTAAGCGCCATGCCGCCAGCTCACCATCTGCAAAGGGTTTCTAGGAACTCTGGTACCTCAAATGCCTCGCCTTTGAAGTCAATTTTGGAGCAGGTTGAAGCTTGTGGCAAAGGGTATGGCCTGTCGAGTATGACAAAACCGGATTATGCGCGTAGATATGGCTTGCGTCTGAAGTTTGGGATGGTCGACAGCGAGACAAGCGTTGTGCCGAATAAGTATTGGCTAGAGGTCGTGTCACTGAGGTCCGTCTGACTGTAATACCTACTCGATGTGAGCGAGAAAATAAGAACACGATTCTCCAAGTGTGTCGAATTTTGATGGCCTGACTCCTGAGGTACATGATATGTTGCTCCCAGCGCACTTTGGTAGAGTCCGCATGGTATCTCTCAATGTTCAAGCTTGAAGGTGTGCGTTTTCATTTCATCCGAGAAACTCACCTCTTGAACTCAGAAGTTGTAGATATTTGGCACGTTTATCGGCGGACCCAAATTATATAGCCGCCCATCCTCGCAACTTGGCCATATACTACCACTCAGCACTAGAAACTGAATCCAACCCACATTCTTCGACCGTCCGCTACTCAAGAGGCGCTAATTGGATATATCATAGCGAACTGTAGTATGGGGTATGGTCACATTGCCGGTGCTGCACACTTTACTGAACTTACTTTGTAGGGCGGGGAACTTGTCAGACGACTTAACACCCTTTATCACTCGAACAACTCAGGACCACATTAGCGGAGGTGGATTTGGCGATGTCTGGAAATGCATTTACAATGCAGATGGTAATTCAAGCGCCGTCAGTCCACGTGTTAGACTCGTTTACCTTGCGCTGGCTTACGCCGACCAATCGATCAATACATAAGGTTGCTATCAAGGCCTTCAGGTATCCCGATCAATACGACGATTCAGAGAGAATAAACAAGGTAAGGGATACCACTTCCGCATATATGGTACTTATGATTTTTGGATCATTCAGAAAATTGCCAGAGAAATTGGCATTTTGACGATTCTACGCCATGACAACATTGTACCATTGTTGGGTACAGCGACAGGATTTGGACAGAGGCCAGAGTTGCCCAGCTTAGTAACTCCGTGGATTCCCAACGGCACATTGAATGTCTACCTTACATCTCACCACAACGACCTAACAATGCTGGACCGTTCACGCATGGTAAGCAGAATTCCCGTCACATCCTTTCGCTTGTCGAGACTGACCCGAAGTCGAAAGCTGGAGGGTGTCAGCGCTGGACTGCGTTACTGTCAGTTTCATATATTTTCTCAAGATGTTCTGGTAACCTACCATGGGTGCAGTGCACTCGGTGCCTGTCGTGCACGGGGATATAACAGGGGTGAGCCCAGAACTACTGGGGTATTCTTGAACACTAATAAAACTGTAGGCGAATATACTGATTGACGAGGGAGGCCAGGCGAAGCTAATCGATTTTGGTCTTTCCTCTGTGGTCCTGCCCCTTTTTGGCCAGTCACACTTGGCTGCGACATCGATACATGCAGGTGCAATCCGCTATGCAGCACCAGAACTTCTATCGGATGATGTCGGTGACCTATCTTTGGAAAAAACTGACATATATTCTTTTGGTTGTGTAATGCTTCAAGTGAGTCGCTTGTCTGTTCACAAATGTTCGCCCGATGACTTATCGAACAAGATTCTCTCGGGCCGGCACCCTTGGTCTGAGATCAGGTCTCAAAAGCCGGAATTCCATATTTATGGTTTGGTATGCCAAGGTCGTAGTCCGCAGCGCCCCAACGGCCACCCTGCGATAATGAACTCAGATTGGGACATCATTCAAAAATGTCTGCAATCCAGATTTAAACTTCGGCCATTCAGCAGATGAAGTATATGAGTTAGTCAAGCGTAGGCCTGGTCCTTCAGGTCAGCTTGCATAATTCGTGATGCTTTTTGATTATCCACTCATTTGAACTTCAAGATTCTTCGAGCCCACCTGACTATCCTCCCGATGATCACGGAGTATGTGCTTACTCCTTGAGATACGCAAATAAAATAGAGCTTACTGATTGATTGTAGCAGACGCACTCGCGGGAAAGAAATATTGTCATATTCGGCGAAACCGGCTCTGGGAAAAGTTCTATCATCAATGCAATCGCGCAAAAGCAACTCGCGAAGACATCCAACGACGCACATGGATGTACTTCTACTATCCAACGCTACCCAGTAGAAATTTCAGGCCAGAGATTCGTCTTGATTGATACCGTAGGTCTCAACTTGGGGACCGTAGATGCATTGCCAACGGCGAAAGCAGAAAAAAAGTTGAAGGGTTTGTTGCGCGACCTCATGAGCTCTAGGTTGGATGGAATCAGCCTTCTGGTGTACTGCATGTACAGCACGATTGCCCCTTGTGCCCTCGTGAGGGCCTATAACGAGTTTTACTCTGGAATCTGCCAGAAGAAGGCTCCGATCGTCGTTGTCGTCACAGGATTGGAGAAAGAGACTCGCATGGAGAACTGGTGGGATACGAACAAGGATAAATTCGAAAACACACCTTTCGCAGGCCATGCTTGCGTCACAGCACTTTGGGAACACCCAAACTTCCCGGACAATATCACTCGTCATATTGCAGAGTCGAGCGACATTCTACGCGAGCTGGTTTTTCGGAATAGTTGTAATTGTTCGGATTTGGTGATTGATGACGGCTCGGATTTGGCGGTCGATAAAAGCTGGTTGAAGCAGATGAGTGGCAAGATTGTTAGCAGGAAACGAATGGCGAACAAAAAGTGAAACATCAGGTTAAGGAGACTATCGTGTATTACTACGTACAGGGTGTTCAAACGTTCAAGTTCTTCCCTACGTTCATCACCTGATTCATCTAGAACGAGCGATATAGGCGCAGGGAGCGAAGTAGGATGGGCTCCGGGACCGAGCGGTGTGTCATGTACCGCCTCGAGGAGTCGGGGAGACTAACTTGAATATGCGGAGATCTAGAAGCGCATCATAGTTGTGTAAGTAACGAAATGAAGAACCGATATCGATCGCACAGGAAAATGAGGTCTTGCTACTTAGCTATTTTCAAACATCGAACGACTCGTCTCTTGCAGCTGGCTGCAATCCAAATTGAATCCCGATCGAAATGCTCCACCTTGCGTAAAAGAGTGACGCAAATATTAGGTTGGAATTGATGGCAGTGCTTGCGGAAGCCGTTGCGGGTTGGTTGTAAGGAACGACTGTCTTCCTTCTGGGTTTGGACGACTCGGATCAACCGTGACGGTTCTTCGGTAGTGACCTGTAGTGACTGGTCAATTTCAACTTGGGGGAATGGCCAACTCAACATCTATATTTCAATGCTGACTCGGAACTGCTTAATTGTGGGCGCCAGGCTGCGGCCATCTACAAGGAATTCTATCGTGCCCATCGTATGTTTAACGCTTGTCCGCAGGCTGCAACTTGCTTACGTGCCACTCTGCTGGTATCACTCACACTGGTCATCCCGAGTCAGTGCATTCCAAGATAGAATATTTTGGGCATGCAACGTGCATGGGCGCTTCAACATCTTTCCAACGGTTCCGACTGGGGGTGCAGATGATGACAATGCAAAGCCAGACGCAAAGTTCAAGGCGAGTCAGTTCTACTTTTCTTTCACCCTCGATCATCTCAGGCGATTTCGCATCTTCCAGTTCCATATGTAGTCTCCCTCCGATATGAAGGAAAATAGTCGTTCTTCCTCCAATTATGCAGAGCACGCTGTCTACAATCGCTCGTGAACTGCATTCGAACAACACTCTTATTTCTCAAACACATGGGTGGAAAGTCCGACGGTGGCATCGACTTGCTAGGTCGGTGGTGGCCAACCCCTCCGAATTTCAGGATCGTTAATCCACCCACACACGCTTCGCCTCAGACGTATCCGTGTCCTTGCACAATGTAAAGTGCAAAATAGCACGGTTTACCCGACACTAGCACTCAGGCGCGCCCCCAACGTTCGTGTCCTCCAAATCGCCTTTTTGACTGCCGTGATGCTGACCTGTTTGGCTCCAGTGTCTCCTTTCCCATCATGCTGTGCCATTTCCTGAATCACCCAGTAGAAATCGGCTCTTGCTGGCATGCAATAGTCTTCTTCACGTTCGCTGTGAACATGACCATACTGGGGGCGGGCGGCCTTTGAGGGTGCCGGCCCACAACTGGAATAGTGACGCATTGACTTAACTTGAGCGTTGAATCTCAATGTACGTATCACTCTATACTTTGGTCACTTCGTAGAGGCGCCAAATACGTATGCGTATGTTGATTTGCATCATCCCAATCGATTCTCGCTCGCACTGCTGTCTGTCCTGATATGTGTCGGGGCCCGGGCTCAAGCAAATTCCATATCTTGGCGCTGGCGCAGTGCAAGTGATAATGAGACGGAACGACCCGAGAAGCATCGAAATTTGAAAATTTGAACAGAATCCCAACACCGCCGTTCAACTAGGCGCCTGCAACTACAGCATGCTCGAGTGGTCCGAATAGCACTGGCAGGTCCCTCCAATACCCCCACCATCCTCCCTGCCATCGGTTATGGTGAACATCACTGTGGCTTACCTATCTGTAACCACGGCGTCATTTCTTGATCAGGGACCATAAAACGAGAATCGCTGTTAGACTCATCTCTTCGGACGAGTGCAGCAGATACACCACCATGGTGCACAGGCCCATCTACACCTCAAAAGGAGGCTAGTCGCTCGTTATGGGACGACGGTACCTAAGCGGCTCATTGTAAGTAATTAAGGAAATGGGGCGCACAGGACTGTCACGACAGGATGACGTATATATGATACGTTATAAATATCATCAGGGACGTACCCCCTAGCTCTTGTTTTCAAACTTTTCAACGTCGTCTCGCAGCTGCAATCATGTACAAGTTCCACACAAATCGCGTGGAAGAACAACGTTAAGTAGAACTTATGCACATGATCAATGGGCAAGTCTGTGAAGCTACTAGTGAGCACATGGAAGGACCCTCCATTCAAATCCCGCCTCATTAGGGCAGTGCGAGCTTTAACTTTATGACACCGCAGATAAACGGTTGTATCGACGTACCGGCGCACCGGGATCAATGTATGGCAACTAGGAGTGCCCCCGTTCTTTGGTACACCTAGAACGGCCAGCTTCGATCAAGTACTGCCTTGAACCTGAATAGAAAGGCTCGCGCACCTTTCCGTGACGTATCCCGACGTTACTATAAAGCTCGGTTCCTCACATCCGTCCAGACTCATCCCCAATCATTCTGTTCTCCATATTCTTCACCAACGACTTTATTCGAGAAAGAGTCTCTCCTTAAGGCGGATTTATATATACATTTGATCAACAGTCATGTCTTACTTCTATGGTGGATATGATCATTTAGCACTGGAAGGTACAGTACAGTACCTCACATCATCCCTCCCACCCCTCACATCTATACAGTGATCGCTGGTACGGACCTTCCTGTGCCATCTCCTCGCACACCCATTGGTTACTATGTCCGTGCCTCTACCTCCTGTGGTAGGTGGAACACCACCATCAAGGCTGCGAAGGCAGACTATAGCGTTTCTTGGACGGAAACTCTCAACATCCATGGAGCCCCCCTGACATTTCTCCAGTGGTGCATTCCCAAAAATTTCCGCACATCCGAACCAGTCCACCTCGAAATCCGTGCCTTATATGAGTCTGGACATGAGCTTGTATGTGCGTTTGAGACGACTTTTAAACACTTACTCGGACGCGACGGACAATCCAGTAAGTCCTCACCCCTCACCTTAAGCTATGTTGTCGTACCCTGACATCAGTTCCAAAGTAACACTCCCAGCTATCGATGACCAGGGCATAATTCTTACGTTGAATATCAACACAACTCCGCATGCGCTGTCGAGTAGCCCCGAAGTACGTGGCCTATTTACTGAACCGCGTCATGCCAACTCATAAAACGTAGCATACGCGCCCTCGGGAAAGAAATGTCGTTATTTTCGGCGAAACTGGCTCAGGCAAAAGTTCATTCGTCAACAGAATCGCGCAACATTTACTCGCGGAGACATCCATTGACGCACGTGGATGCACTTCTGCCCCTGAACGCTACCCAGTAGAAATTTCCGACAAAGAATACGTCTTGATTGATACCCCAGGTCTCAATGAGGTGTCTGTGGGCACAGTACCAGATGCAAAGGCAAAAAAACTGTTGGAGAGCCTATTGCGTGAGCTCATGAGCTCTAGGTCAGATGACATCGGCCTTCTGGTGTACTGCGTGCGCCGCGCGGTTAAACCTCACATCTTCGCTAAGGCATACAACAAATTCCACTCTGAGATTTGCCACAACAGAGTCCCAATCATCCTCGTTGTCGAAGGATGGAAGAACGAACGGGACATGGAGAGATGGTGGAATACCAATGGGAAGGAATGCAGGAATCACCATATGCATTTCGAAAATGACCCATACAGGACGGCACACCAAGAAATTGACTTCCAACCCATCCCGGACGACGTCACTCTGAGTGATGCAGAGTCGAATGACTTTTTGCGCAACCTTATTGCAACGCACTACTCAGCTTGAGATTTGGCGGTCGACACCAGGTGGTCCGAGTTCATTGCAGGTACGTGGTACGCGTCGTCTCGTGGTCACATGACTCAATGAATCATAGCGAATCATGGAGACATCGGAGATGTACATTTACACAATATCTTAGACACTCCCATCCTCATTTGAAATGAGAGAGGGGGATTAGAGGTTTTGCCGGATTTTCTTTTAGAGTGGGCGAGCTCACCACATCACGTCTTCCCCGTGCATATTTTTCTTGTTGAACATGCATATTCAGTGCTGTACGCGATCACATGACTGGCATGACACGAACCGAACAGAGTTCAACAAACAAACAAGTCTGCTTTGCTAGAACTCGCTCATTACCATGGAAGGCAGCGAAATCGGGCTGTTGATACGCTGCGGCTGATAAGCGAACGACTGATGAGCAGGTCTCAGCATTCCCGATTGACGAGGAGACAGTTACTTGCAGGGTGCGCCTCTATTACCCAGAAATCGTATTTCTGGAAAGAAACTAGAAGGTGCGTGGCCTATTCGCCTGTAATACCTACAGTGACACCTTTAGAAATAAACCATGTGCGTTGGCAGGCTTTTGATCCTAAACACGCGGCCACGCTGCAGCCAGATCTCGAGATCTCAGGGAGGAACCTCCAACCTGGAGCCACGTGTGACGCGCAAACTGCATAAGTGCATGCCTGCACGGAATGGTAATTGGCAGGGATTGCCAGTGATAATATGCTGGCAACTGACTCCTGCCATTTCCGTAAATCGGGTAAACTGCCGCTTCATCAATGAGTTTGGCCATTTGTACCGAGGCAATGAGATTTTGGGGGAGAATGTGGAGCCAGCCGCCAGGGCTTTAGACGGATGGGTCTTCGGCATGATTTCAGCGTTGTTTGGCACATGGTCCTTGGTGAGTTCGTATTAATGGGCTTGGTCGGTTGACATTTTGACTTGTCGAAGGCCTTCATATGGTGAACGTGGCCAGGTAAGTTGGTGGGTTGTCGGTCCAGTGGAAAACTCACTATCGCCTAGATGATAGGTCTCGCTGATTGGGAGCGCAGAGGGGTCTTGCAGTTAATTTGGTCATCGGACGTCCGAAGATTCTAAAAGCATTTTTTGACATTTTGTTGATTTCCCCATGATTGCACTTAATCTTTGCGTATAAGTAGTGTCACTCAGCTTAGCGGAGTTGTAGGAACACTAATCTCACACTTGGATAACGGAACCATTCTATTTAGAGGCAGTCCAAGCCTGGCCAGAATCATTGTGGTTGGGCCACGGCCAGGGGCCTGACTCATGCCCACAAGTGCCATAGCGGAAATACAGTGAATTCTGAGAACCGTCAAAGGGTTACGTAATATGGCACGGCAAACATTTGACCATGTCAATTCACAACGCTTGTAACGATATTCCGCATTCTAGGTTGATAGGCCCGGATCTGCTTCGACCACATGATGATGGAAAGGCTTGCATGCAGCCAATGTTATAAAGCTTCATTCCCTGACTAGGGTCACGCCACTCACTATTTTCCTCCTCAAATCCTTGCTGCTTGTCTCGTTATATTGACGTTCACTATGCTAAACTTCGGCGGACATGTTTTAGCACTGGAAGGTATAGTACTGATTGTATATCCTTCGGTTTCCCATTTCTCACATCAACATACAGTTGTCGCGGCCGCGAACCTTCCCGTTCCATCTATTCGCATACCCATTGGTTATTATATCAATGTTTCTACATCCAATGGTCAATGGAACACCACCACCAAGGCTACAACAGCTGATTGCAGCGTCTCTTGGAACGAGTCCCTCACTATCCATGGGCGTCCTTTGATATTTCCTCCTTCACTGATGCCCATTTTCCCCGGGAAATCAAAGGCAATCCACGTCGAACTTTGTGCCTCATATGAGTCTGGTCCAAGTGAGCTTTTGGGTGTGTTTGAGACGACTTTCGGACAGGTGCTCGTAAGCGACATGCAGTCCAGTAAGTGCTCACTTTCAGTAACGTCGTCATCCTCTGACAGCAATTCCAAAGTATCCTGTCTGACGGTTGATAATCAACACATGTCTCTTACATTGAAGGCGCGGCGCATAAGAACAACGCAACTCGTCGATCATGCTGCGAGCAGCACTGCTGAGGTATAAATTTGATCCAAGGCCTAGTGTTCAGTGCTGAATCAGTGGATTTCCAGAGCGTTGCGACTGATCAACGTGTGCATCTCCCGGCGGCGATTCATTCCATCGACATAACAGGACAACCACCACTATCACTGTCTCCACACGCGTCATCGAGCAATCTTGAAGTGCGTATTCTGTATTTTAAGCCGCATCATAATCACTAATAGAATGTAGCGGACGCTCCCTTGGGGAGGAAATATTGTTATCTTCGGCGAGACAGGCACAGGCAAGAGTTCAATCATCAATGCAATCGCACGAGAACAGCTCGCGAAGACATCTGATGACGCAACGGGATGCACTTCATCCCACAAACGCCATCCAGTAACAATTTCCGGCCAGAGATTCGTCCTGTTTGATACCGCAGGTTTTGGAGAAGGGCCTGCAGGCAGAGTGCCGGATGCGGAGGCGAAAAGACAGTTGAAGAGCTTGCTGTGTCAGCTCATGAGCTCTAGGTCACCATCAGATGGCATCGACCTTCTGGTGTACTGCATGTCATCCAGAACGACTACCCTTCCTGCCATCGTTCGAGCCTACGACACGTTTTACGCTAGGGTCTGTAGGAAGAAGGTACCAATTGTCATCGTCATCACAGGATTGGAGAAGGAGCCGAACATGGAGAGCTGGTGGGATAAAAACAAGGGTATGTTTAAGAACATGCGTTTCGCGGGACATGCCTGCGTCACGGCGCTTCAGGAATACCCAGATATCCCGGACGACTTCGCTCGTCGCATCGCAGAGTCGAGCGGCACTCTGCGCAATCTTATTATCAGCAATTGCTCGCATTGGACAGTCGATGACAGTTGGTCCAAGCGTATTGCGGGGTTGTGGTGCGCCTCGTCGTCATAGTCAAAGGACTGGATCTTCCTATGATGTGTTTATGTATATGTTGCTTTCCTTTTCATGTGTGGTCAATGTCACTCCTTAACATTTCTTTTGGTTCGCCGTCTCCTCTCATCCCCCCACCCCTCTTCCTTGGATGCGGAATCACCGGTCCTTTGATCGAAGACTGAGGTTCCAAATACTTATGTTTATGGATCTACTATTAGTGCACAGCTGATTGAGAGTCTACACAAATTTCTTCCCACTAGGTAACGGTCTGCGATGAACGAATTTTCACTGGAGTTGCGTAACCTTATGTAAGTTCTACCGAATTCAAGTCAGACAATTGTGTGGTCATGACCGAGTCGTATCTCGCGTCACTTGTCCGTTTGTGAGTGAGTCATAGCAGCTATCATGCTTGACGAACTGCTTATTTATTTTCTCGTTGCAGTCGGATCTTGAGAACATTTTTATTCAAGCTCTGACTCGCACCGAGCACTGTCGCTACATTCCAGGTAGAATAAAGATGCACTTCTGGATCCCCAAAGTTGTGCAGCTTATTTTCGAATATGTCTATGATCCCGATCGGACAAAAGAGGACAACGAGGGTCGCGTCGCGATTGCCAGCTTAGCACAAACGTGTCAAGCATTCAGAGACCCTGCGCTGGATGTCCTGTGGGCTCAGCTCCACTCTTTGGATGCACTCGTTCTCTGTTCCGGTGGGAGGCGGATCAATGACGATCGCCAAGTAGTGAGCCATCTTGATGTCCTTATTTCCCAGTATCACTCAGATCATGCACGTAGGTCTGGGAGCGTCCACTGTACGATGCGGACTGGCGCATTCTCGCGAGCTATGCAAAACGGGTGCACACGCTGACAATATCACCTCAGTCGGATACATGGGATATCAGCACTATGCATATTCTGAATTGTTTTCCACTTCCAGGAGCCCTCCTTCCGAACATCACAGAGTTGAATTGGCTGTCCGATCGTGAAGATTTCTTCCCCTTCTTACATTGTTTTTGTGGGCCTACTTTGAAGACCCTCACGCTTTCACCCATCGCGTGGAGTGTCCGCAAGTGTGTCGCCGTTGCGTCGCTTGCACTGTCGTGTCCTGTTCTTGAGAATTTGACATGCTGGGCTCACGCGGATAATACGTCCATGCAGGCGATCAGCGAGGCAGTTGTGGGTTGGAAGAAACTTAAAGTGCTGGTGGCTGGTCCTCTGAACGAACGGGCTTTGAAACACGCTGCCTCTTTGCAAACGCTTCAATCGTTGCGTTTCTCTACTTCATCAGAGCTCACGCCCCATATGTTGGAATTTTGCTCCCCCGATGCCTTGATAGAGATTGTAGCTCCCACACCTTTATCCTTGCAAGCATTCATGCAAAACGTCCAGTTCTCGATTGAACGTTTGGACCTTTACTGCTTGCTCTATGATGACCATTTTCCCCACCTTTTCTTCACGCACTTGAAAGCATGCATGATACATCCCGAGAAACTTGCACAGTTATTGCTGTTCGTGAGAACGACATCAAAGGAGGATACTAGCAACGAATCATTCATCCTCACTTCTCTCATGTTACGTCCGCTCCTATCGTTCAAGGGGCTCAGTGTATTGGACCTCGCACATTTGTGCACGGCGCATTTGGATGATACCTTTCTCAGCAAATTGGCTCTGTCTTGTCCATGCCTACAGCAACTCTATTTGGGTGACCAGGAGGCCTGGCTCATCGCTCCGCTGCTGACCTTTGATGGAGTTAGATCTCTCTTGAAGCACTGCCGCCAGCTGTCCTCTCTTGGAGTTTTCTTCGATGCCACTCTCGCAGGTGACATGAAAAATGCGACCCCGGTCGATGCTGTCAGTCCCAAAATCGAAGAATTTCTCGTCGGAGCTTCTCCCATCGATGACCCTGTGGGGGTCGCAGCAGTGCTGTCCTTTCTAATTCCTAAAGCAACTCGTATCAATCATTGCATTTCAGAGGAATCGCCTGAACAGCTTCACGGAAGGCTGAAAAAGTGGGGGTCAGTAGAAGAGATGTTCGGGATATTTATCTCGGCTCGGAAGCAGAGTTGGGAGCAGGGCTGGGCGGAGGGAAAGGCTGCGGCTGAGAAGATTGCAGTGACATAGATCATAGACATTGATTCTGCGTACAAAATAACCATCCTATCGATGTTCCCTAGTTCGCATAAGTGCTACATGTCAGCACCAGGGATGTCCAGAGCGAAAGCTGTAACACATGCACAGAAATTCATGAATCGAGTCCCACTCGTGGGTAGTAGAATAATACTAGAGTATCCGGCTTTCCACACCACATTAATACCATAGAATAATGATTTAATGTCTCCTGCCACTCACGATCGGTTTCTACTACGCGCAAGTCTTTTCTGTTTCCCTCTGACTTTCCTCTCGCTGCGAATGAGACAGGCCTGTCGAATAAGATCCAGCAATTCCTGTTCCGCCCGTTGCTTCAACGAATCATTTCCGACACCTTCGGATGGGGCAAAGGTCGAGAATAGACGTCCGGCGCCATCATACATGATATGTTTCTCGACCCACTGATGGGCAGCTTGGCGATCATCCAGTCCTTTGACCACAACGACGACCGGCACCACGTTCCCACGGTATGCTGCGTGAAATGCGTAGAACTTCTGACGAGCTGCAGAGAACTCGTCGGCGCGAACATAGTATATGAGAAGATCCCCTTCAAGTTTCCTCTCGGCATTTGATGATGATGGGTCTGGTGCAGGAACACGGTGAACTTGATAATTGTCCCCGCCGATCCGCGCAGAGTAAGACCTCAGTGTACCGTGGATGCAGTGAGCGATCTCGATTTCTTCGTTTCGAGACGAGTCACATATGATGAGAGTAGACGGCAGAGACCTTTCGCTATTCCCACTATCACTGATCATGTTTCGTACAGCAGCGAAAGACTGCTTGAACCAGCTTTCGTCAACCACCCAATCCGAGCAATTGTTGACGATAAGGTTGCGCAAAGTTTCAGAAGACTCTTCGATGCGACGGGTGAAGACATCTGAGATGCCTGAGTGTTTGCGAAGCGTTGTGACGCACGCATGGTCTTCGAAATGCATACCACGGCTCTTGAATTCTTTCCCATTGGCAGCCCACCAGCTCTCCATGTCTGGCTCGTTTTCCAAGCCTGTGACGACGACGACAATTGGGACCTTCTTTCGGCAGATAGCAGAGTAAAAGATGTTGTAGTTCCGGATAAGAGCACGACGAGCTCTCGTGCTGCGTACGCAGTATACCAGAAGGCCGATGCCATCCGATCTAGGGCTCATGAGCTCATTTAGTAAGTTCTTCAAGTTTTCGTCTGCCTTTGCCGCTGGCACCGTGCCTGCAGTGCCCTCATTAAGGCCCGCGGTGTCGAATAGGACAAACGTCTGGCCAGAAATTTCGACTCTATAGCGTTCATAGGCAAACGTGCATCCAGTTGCACTGCTAGATGTTTTCGCTAGCTGTGTTTGTGTGATTGCATTGATGACTGAACTTTTCCCTGAGCCACTGTCGCCGAAAATGACAATATTTCTTTCTAGCGGCCGAGTCTGCTACATTCATCAATAAGGTTTTGGGTTTTGCGATTTAAACAGGTCACGTACTTTGCTCATAGATGCCTGTGGGGGTGGGGATGGGGATGGGGATGGCGGAGGAGATGGTGGTGGTACCGAGGATAGTTGTCCCTGTTCGGGAGCCGTTATACCGCGTTGACTCGAAGCAGTCGAGCGCAAGTCGAGCGCCTCTAGGTAGACATCAAGTACTATTCTTTCGTATAGATCAGAGGGATCGCCGTGGTGATTAAAGCGATGCCCAAGAGTGTCCGATAAAACGCCAGGGAGAACACCAAGTTGATCGTCGTCAGCACGACATGCAGCCAGTGCTTCACGTGACAAATGAACAGCCTCATAGAAATGATCCTTATTGCCGTCTCGTTTAAAGCGTGCATAGAGGTCTTCAGCAAGCTTGTTTAGTGAGTATGAACGATGTTGGTGTCGTGGCGGACAAAGCTCAAGCACAATTCGCCGAAGCGATATGCTCTCGTCTGAAGGATCACTAGGAAGTGCGTTGCACTGCTCGATGACATATGGTATACCGTTGGCATCGAACACTACTTGATGGAGATGGCTGCCTTCGACACACAGCGGCAGAATGGAGCGGTAAAGATCCGCGGCCTCACGAAGATCGGCATGGTCTTTTTTATGGGAATGACGCTTACAGAGAGCATGGCAAAGGTCGAGGATAGATAACGGATGATCGATGTGTCCCCGGGGACGGAGTGTGAGTGCGGAGCGGAAAAGGTGAATCGCGCGATCAATATCATTTTCGATGGTCCTGGCGAAACCACAAAGAATTGCATGAGCGAGATTGGAGAGCGCTGCGGCGCGGTGTGCATGATTGTGGGGACATTGTTCAAGCACTGCCTGAAACCCGTCAATGGCACTATGGAAATGTTCGCGAAGGTTGCTCCTCCAAAAGAGGGTGTATGCATCGCGTGCTGCATCGGTGTCGAGAGCAATCTTGCTCTTAAAATTGACTATATTAGCGGTGACCGTAAATCGTGGAAATGATTATGTACCTGCATGGTACCGTCCGTATTACAGTGTGGTATTTTTTTACGTCGTGCCTTCAATTTGAGGGATATGCGCTGATTATCAACAGCCAGAAATGATACTTTGTGCACGGTCTCAGAGAGAAACAACAGTGAGAGGTGAGAACTCACCGGACTGTCCATCGTTCGCAAGCAATTGCTCCAAAGTCGTCTCAACTGTACCCACAAGCTCGCCTCGACCAAGCATTTGGCCACACTCGAATGAGGCGCGAATTTCGAGGCGGACGGCTTTTGAGGAGCTGGAAAAGATGGGCATAAACCACATGGGAAACATCAGCGGGCTTCCACGTATTGTGAGGGTCTCATTCCAAGAAACACTGCAGTCGGCCATTGCAGCCTTGATGGCAGTATTCCACTGCCCGTAGGAGGTGGATACAAGGACATAATGACCCGCTGGCGTGCGATTAGATGGAACGGCGAGGTTTTGGCCAGCAATCACTGCATGCACGCAAGATGTGAGAAGTGTGAAATCAAAAGATGATTATGAGGTACCTTCCAGTGCTAAAACATATCCGCCTAGCATGGGTTAAACTTATGTAAGGACAGAGTATTAAGATCGAGTTTTAGTAGATGTAGAGGATTCAATTGGAGGGGGAAAGCTACAGAAGCAGCAGCTTTAGTATTCACGGCGACATGCAAACTAGAATTCACCGTGAGCATTTGGCGTCCGCATGTTTCAATTGTGAAAGTTCCAACATGGTCTGTATGCAGCATGACATTGCCTGCATGTTGTAGAAACACTCAAGCGAAAATCTTTTGGATGCGTTCGATGCAAGGAGGGCCCTTCTGTTTAATTACCAATTATGTGACATGATCTTGTGATCCGTCGATCGGCTCGGAACGTTCCGCTTCTTCAATTCAATTGAGTCTTCCGAAGGACCGCAGTTCAACAGTCAGTCAACTCACCGAGGTGGTGAGCGCTTGAAGGAATTTGAACTTATTGAAGATAGCAGCATCACATCTCCGAGTCAGGGAGGAAGCTATGCAACGTGCCAATACTGTGACGATCGAGCATCATGATGCCTGCATACGGTGGTTAGCGAGCAGGGAACATGCGATAACTCTGGAGGCCGGTCATTAATATTCTCATTGCAGTGCACCCTGCTATTCAATTAATCTTGGGAGAATGCGAAACCACTGGGAGTTTAGTTATCGGACGGGTCTTGGCCGGCCCTCGTCATTAGTCAAGCCTTGTTGTGAGTTTCTGTTAGCTTTGCAGTGACCTCCATTTTGCCTCCATTGATATTTTGCCTTTTTTCAGTATGTTCTCTCCTCAATGTCGTTAAGACGAGTGGTCAAGTGAATTTTTGAGCTGTGTGATCTCGGAAGCGCGCCAAATTGCAGCATGGTGAATGTTATGTGGCAACGGTCCTAGTGTTGGCACCAACGTTTTTTCAACGTGTGTTCGCATCCGAAGGTTCGTTGACACAGCGGTTCGCAGTAAGAGTGTTGTGCATGTGGATGGTTGTAGTGTGTCTATCCAGATTCCAAACATTGATGTTCCTTTTACTGCACTTTATGTTGGCCGCTCCATTCATTCCTATCAATGCTGATAACCCCTTAAACCACAGACGAAGCGCTAAGATCGTAAGTCTTGTCGGACTCCTAGTGATGGTCAATTTTGGTGGGTCGCACTGTTTTGCAAGCAGCTTGGAGGGTGAATACTATGCTTATCATCGTTGATTTACCCCTATTCATTGACCCGTGCATGCTTCTCGTTTCTACTGGTGTCGCCGAAACGGCAGTGGGGTTGTTCTTGTTCTTTATTTTACCAGTGATATACTTCGTTGCATGTATAATCTCCCTGACAATCATGGTAATTGATTTGCGACCGCTTCCTTCTGACGCATACACAGCAGCTTTCTTGGGCCAACCACGTACTGCCTCCCGTATTTTTCAGTCGCATAGTATGCTTGGGTCAACCCTGCCAAAGTATGTTGAACTGCGCATAAGATTCTCGCTGTATACGCTAACAGCTATCGAATCTCTAGGTAAATAAAATGAAAGCCTCGCTGCAAGTAATCACTTCTGGAAATGAGGCTTTCATTTGCAAGAGCAAATGGTATACTCATGGATAAATGGGTCTGCTGGCAGGCCGCTTGTTCAACCATCCTCGATATCTGGTCCACGGGAAATCTTCTTCGCCGGGCGAACCCGATTAAATATTATTTTCGAATGAGCCAGCGTGAGCGCGAACATATCGCAGGCACGTTGTTTCATACATCATCTCAATGATGACATATCATCGATCTAGCGCCTCAAACGGTGGGATCCTAGGACTCCTAGTGGCAGGGTAATTCACCAAAAAGCTAGTTATTCTGACGACGAGAGAGCCCTGATATATCCCCTAGACCTTCATCGCTCTAAATCCAACCCCCCTCTGCAACCGCGGCACTCTTTTACATTCATGGCTCGCGAACCAAGCACAGTTCCACTAAACTTCATCGTCTTCGGTGAGATGGGCGTAGGCAAGAGCTCACTGATCAATCTCGTTGCTGGGAAGACACTTGCCAAATCTTCTTCCGGTTTAAAATCCTGCACTCTCGAATCAACCGAGTATACGATCACATTATCTGAACCCCAACTTAATGTCAAATTATTTGATACAGTAAGTATGCAAATTGTTCCAACGTGCGGATATGCTAAGTCGAGACCCATACAGGTGGGGTTGAACTAACACCACAATGAATGACAAGAGCTATCTAGATGCGCTGGTGAAGGCGCATAAACTCGTCGCCTCCCTCCAGAGTCAAGGAGGCGTACACGGCTTGCTGTTCTGCATCAAAGGTGGCAACAGAATATTAGAATCCTACGCAGCAGAACTACAGGCTGTTTCATGAATTTCTTTGCCAGGAGAAGGTGCCCCTTGCTCTGGTCATTACCAATCTAGAGAACGAGGAGAACATGGACGACTGGTGGACGAACAACCAGGATGATATTAAAGAGTATGGCATAGCCCCCGTGACGCAGGTCTGCATCACCACCACCAGGGGCCTCAGAAACGCATATGAAGACAAATACTCGGAATCCAGGAAGAAAGTATGTGATATGCTGGCCACGCTTGGAACAGGGGATGCGTGCTCAGTCGATGTTAACTGGTTTGCGCGCATGTGCAAGAAGCTGCGGCAGTTTTTCATTCCGGGCAAGGCGTTAGGGAAGAGTCGTGAAAAGATGATGCAAACGCTCACGAAGCGTTGCAAGCTGCCCAAGCAAGATGCAGTGCAGCTTCTTCAGCTGATTGAATCAGACGAGCACTAGTAACTTGACTACAATTTTGTATTTTGAACACCATCATAGGCTACATAAATACCTAGTACATCCAATTCTCTAGTTATACCCCGTCTCGCAATTGATTCACTCTGCTCACCAGCACTTGAACTGTGGTAACAACGCTGACCTTATGGCGTACTAGCCACCTGGCACACGTCCACATCAGTCCCTCCTAAAGCTACCTCGTGTGTTGGTCCCTTGAAGCTGCACGCAATGTCGATCGGCACCCTCTTCCGTTCGTTAGTAACACGTTGGGGATGCGCATTTTGCTCATCCTTGATCCGGCATCCTGTGACATATCCTACCTTTCTGCGTCCTGGAAAATAGCCCAACATGACTGAATGAATCTGGACAGGGAGCACCAATTCATAGCGCTACTGCTGTGATTGATATTGCAGGCGCTGTCAGGGATTCCGATCTGTGCCCTGGGGCTCGTAGGCTCCCCTAATCAGAGTCATTGGACAGGAGACAGTCGCTTCTTTTTAATATTGTGGCAGCCAATGACTGCTTGTGTAGCCGCCATGACGAAATCAGGTCTAACATGCGGCTTTGTAAATAAGTTCGAAAGTACTAATTTAGACTGTTGCAAACGTACCACTAGACGCTCATTTTGAGCAGCATGTTGTTACAGGCCTACATAGCAGTAACAAGTTGCGGCATCTTCGAAAAGAAGCGTCGACTGCCTTGCCGGTGAGTTGAACGAGGACTCTTCCAAATGATCACGCACCGTGCGCGACTATAAACAGCAGCTCTGAGAAATTAGCAGCAGGTTGCTGACCATCCGCGCTCATAGCAGGGATATAAGGGCGAGAGATACGGAGTGCCACACATTCTGCTGGCAGGGGCTGGAGGCAGTGACAGGAGGACAGTGAGAACATGGCAGCATATTGCAGGCAAAGTTGAATGTTCGTTGAACTTCAACCGCATGAAGTTCGGTTTGTGTCACGTGCCAGTTTGTGTAAGCTCCGAGGGAGTCGGCCGAACGATCAATGTTGGCGCTAACTTGTCCGAGTCAGAGCTGCTGACAACATCGATAATGCAATGGAGAAGTATTGGTTTGTCTGTACTCTGACATTTCGTGCTATTCATAAGTTTGAGACGATCAACTGACTCTACTGGCAAGTGCTTTTTCATGAAATCGCTACACGACGTGATGCTAACCTAGTTCTATCGGACTTAGATGTTGGAAATGAATGCCTCACGAATACTGCATGTATATGGATGCAATATTTCTGCTGGACGAGGCGCCCATGGCCATGGAGAATCTTCTCCAGCGGGTAAATCCGATGGTTCTCTTCTAACGCGCAGCCTTCATGCATCACTTCAGGTGATCATCGCATGACCTGATCTACTAGGGCGTCAAAAAATGGCATGCTTGTCAAGGTGACCCACGAAAGAGGTGGGTCATGGTGTAAACATTTGTATATACCCTAGAGCTATCGCTCTACGCCCCCTTCTTTGCTCCCACCATACTCTTTCACGCCACGGTGCGCGCACTCAGCAGTGCTGACCACTCCCCCCAGCTTCCATAATGTCCTCTCAACCGCGGCCACCCAACTTCATTATCTTCGGCGAGATGGGCGTCGGCAAGAGTTCGTTGGTAAATCTCATTGCTGGGGACCAACTTGCCGCGTCCTCGTCCGGTGCACAATCTTGCACACTCGAATCGACCGAGTATCCAATCACCTTTTCAGACTCCCAGCTTAATGTAAATCTATTTGATACAGTAAGCAAACTCAATGATTGCCAGCGTGTTGATGTTCTAATTCAAAAGCCACTTAGGTGGGCTTGGACAGTCCCACTATGAATAACGCGGGTTATCTAGATGCCTTAGTGAAGGCACACGAACTTATCGTCTCACTCAAAAACCGAGGAGGTGTACATGGCTTGCTTTTCTGCATCAAGGCTGGCAGAGTGTCGAACACTATCCAGCAGAACTATAGATTATTCTTCGAGTTCCTGTGTCAGGAACAGGTACCTCTTGCGCTGGTCATTACCAACCTTGAGAACGAGGAGAACATGGACAACTGGTGGACGATGAACAAGGCACATATTGAAAACTCCGGCATTGTCCCCGTTACACATGTCTGCATCACAACGATTAAGGGCTACCAAAACGCATACGAAGCCCGATACTTCGAATCCAGGAAGAAGGTGCTAAATATGCTTAAGGAACTTGGAAATCGTGATGCGTGTTCGGTGGATGTGGGTAGTTGGTTTACGCGGATGTGCAAGAAGCTGCGAGAGTTTTTGGTTCCGACCAAGGGGTTGGGGAGGAGTCGCCAGAAGATGTTACAGACGCTCACAAAGCGTTGCAAGCTGCGCAAGGAAGACGCGGTGCAACTTCTTCAAAAGATTCACGTGGATGAGGAGAGACTGACTTGATTTTGATTAGATTTAGTAATAAATCATGATGTCATACTCATACAAAGGATAGGCTATCGAGCACCTAGCACGACACTCTAGCCATCATTTCATATTTTTGTGATAATACGCTTTGGCTATAGTGTTGATCACTCTACTCAAGGCGACTCCGACATTCAGTATCATGATAAGTTCAGTAGTTCACCCTGATCCCTCTTGAGCTTGAACTCGCAGTAACCTCAGCTTGGTGGTCCGTTGAAGTTGTAGATAAACGTTCTACCAGTGGTTTCTTCTGGGCAGACCTTGGGCGATCACAATGCAGTCGTTGCTGTAGGAACGCTCCTACACCGTGGTGAGGCAATGCACTAATTGTCACTGCATTTTGTGTCACGGTAACTTATTGGTGTCCCCGCGCCTCTTCTAATAAGCGCATGTGTATATATACCTTCAAGTTGCCACTGGCCAGGAACCACGTACATGGCAGTCTCCAACATGACTGAGCAGCTTCCCCCATATTCCACGCTTCCCCAGGCGGAGCCCGAACCACCGCAGTATACTCTTCCAGAGACGTTTAGCATCGGACGATTCAGCACACAACATCTCGTCCACCCAGACCAGCTCAAGGCCCATCTTCAGCTTCTGGCAGCATTCAACCACCTTAAGCAGCGAGTAGTTGCCAGTGAGAGCATTATCGCAGGATTAGAGTCGGACAGTGAGAAACGCTGGGTATGGTTCGTCAATTTGGCTGTTGAGCGGTACGTGCCTTACTACTAACGTTCTGCATGCAATTGTACTGGTAACTCACTGCGTTGATGGAGTACAGTTTTGAAAGGTGGTGTCTGACAATCAAACAATCCGACATAGTGGAGCAACGATTGCCTCCCATTGATGTAACTATGGTGTGGCATGCCTATCTCTTGAATCCGAGGTAAGCGGCATATCTTTAGTGTCTCCTCAACAATGAACCTTACGTTTTTCGGTCACATCCGCAGCTGGTATGCGGAAGACACCGCACGGATCTCTAAGCTTAAACCTCTCGTTCATTTCACTGATTACTTTCCCAACCTTCTCGTACGTCACATCACTTGTGAACAGTGATTCGAGCTTGCTGACCGTCATGCCCATGCCAGGCTAATCCTGATCTACTAACCACTGAAGCACCACAACACGAGCGCGTCTCTGCCTGGGAGCGCCGCACCAAATCACCGTATGATCCATTTGCATCTGCTGCAGATCTCACGCACAAATCTATCGAGTGCCCTTACTGTCATCGCACTATTCTTTCACGTATGTCCCTTGTGCCTGCATGGCATGGGATTGCATTCTGACTGCCGGCCGTAGCGTTCTTGCGGCCTAATGGGAAGGGATACGCCCAGAGCAACTTTAGCGTCGAGTGTGAATGTGCTCAACCGATCACCAAAGAACTTCTCGGCCTTTACAAGTTTGCGAACAACATAGTCGAGCCAACGGCACCTGATACATATTTGGCGTGGGTGTCGCATTGCTTACCATGTCGGACCTCACCTAATATAATCTACATACACAGTGGAACTCTTCACACACCACGTAGCACCTATGACACCTCGCGCGGAGACACAATCAAGAAACGTATCCTCAGCTCGTACATCATTTTTCAGAAGAACGAGGCAAGTGATCCTGCCCGCCAGATCTTGATAAATGTCCAGTATGACGCTGCGCGCATGCGTACCGTGCTGAACAAGCATTTGAAGCCAAGACTGTATGTCCTATTGTGTTGTAATGAATACTTTTTTTTTCAATCGATGGACAGGTTGAACAAGATCATGGGTGCCTACACGGACGACAGAGTGTTTTCACTCGATTTGGTCGGTGCTGTGAGTAGATTCTCAACGTTGATTGTATTCAAAGATTAATATACGAATTTAGGTCCTCCGGCAAGCCTCGTTTGTGAAGAAGATGGTCGACCTTGGGTGGACCGAGCCTGGATATTTTGCTAATGAGCTGGATACAGTGGCGCTGCAACATTGCGTCGCTCGGTATCACGCGTGCGTGCTTGCTCCTTTTTCTATGGACCGCACAAGAACATTACTCTACAGCTTTTTGAACATCATGGCAGAATCGCCTGCCTCGTTCTTCGTGCCCACGCTTGACATCGATCTCGGGTGGCATACTCATCAACTCATGGCGAGGCGGTATCAAAACGACTGCCTCTCGCTCGTAGGACGATATGTCGATCAGTAGGTGTTGCTACAAATACTATGCGAAACAAATATACTGATGCGCATGATTCAGCGATGATAAAGTGGAAGAAGGTCAACTTGCGACTTCTTTCGACCTCACTTGTCGTGCTTGGAATGTAAGCTATTTCCCTTGGAGTTCGATATCACCACTATAACTCGTCTAAATCTTAGGACCGTTATCACGTACCTTATATGCACTGCGGGTGTCCACTGCCAGGAGACACAATCGGCCAAAAGCTCCGACGTCTCCTCTCCTCTCAAGCTAACAGCAACGACTCGGAGCTTCTACTCCCTCCCAAATCTGACGCACGCGCTGCTACGCACCCAAGCGATCACAACGCCGTGTTTGCCCTGCACGACATGTCCACGAGCATGCGTCGCCGGGAGAATCGTGCACGCAAGGCAGAGATGCGGAGGCTGCGGGCAGAGCGGGATGGAAGAGCTGTGAAGAGGGATGGGAATGTTGATCATGGGATTGCATTTTTGTATCCAGTGCCGATGTTTTATTACTACCCTGGTGGATGCGTTGCTGCTGCTGGAGCGGTGGTGAATGGAGGTTTGGGGTGTGCAGCAGTGAGTGTCGTTGTGTTTAGAGAATGAGTGGTGCTGATACTAGGCTTTCAGGGGGCAGGCGGCTGCTCGACTGGTGCTTCATCGTGTGGTGCATCTGGTGCTGGTGCTTGTGGGACAGGATGTGGTGGGGGCTGTGGGGGCGGAGGTGGTTGTGGGGGCGGGGGCGGCTGTGGCGGAGGTGGAGGCGGGGGCGGTTGTGGGGGCGGGTAATCAGACTACATTATCTTGAATCTTAAATATCTCTCACCTGTTGTACTCCAAATATGTTTCCTTGATATCGGACAATATACTATGTCTTGATTGGTCTTCATAGCATTATGACGTTCGCGCCAGCTAGTGGTACCGTTATCAATCCCCACGAGTTTTAATTCATGATCACGAACATCCCCTGAAATGAAGCACCGTGTACCTGTGCGATATATCACTAACATCACATGAAAGGCATATGTGAAGGAAGTCGATCAACAACGTTGTCATCTTTGTTCAGACAAACGTTCTGGAGGACTTCGTCACTCAACCGAACACCTTGGTCGTTGGGATCGTCAAGTTGACAGACACGCTGTCATTATCGTGAATAACTATCAAAGCACTACGTGGATGGTATAATGGGTCAAACATTGTCTCAGACTCGGACATACCAAAGACAAAACGGTTCCTTCTCATACTTCTGTCGCGTCTTTTTTGTTAATGAATGAGAGCCCCTCTGGGTTTTGTGAGAGATGAAGCGATTCCGAGGAATGTTTCAGCAAGCTGAACCTAAAAACATCTCAAGTGAGCTTGACGCTCGCTGTTGGATGAAACTGCATACCGTATCTAAGGCGTTTGTGTATGATGACGGAACTGCTGCGGGACCCAAGGCGTCTTGCGGGGCATTGTTCTGGATTTCAAGAGCAATCTGGAACATTGTTCTCAATGTCGCGGAATATTTGTTTTGGCCAAAAGATACGGAGTGGAAGGAGAGCGCTCTTCTGCATCGAAGTGTGGAAATCAGTGAATTGAAAGAAGGGACTGAACAGCCACAAACCCGAGGCGGACTGCAGCGCGGCACAAATCTTGAACCGCTTGGTTCTCGATAGGGCACTGGCCATCCGACAGAAAAATGACGACAGGAGTTCTATAGTGTACACCTGTATAAGTATTGTGCGTATCGACCGACAATCTGAGACTCACCTCTCCGTGCTCCAGTATAGCTCCATGACTGACTGGGCACGTTGGATCGCAGCAGTGAAGTTCGTGCCTACCGAAGTGTTGTGACGCAGGACAGCGTCTAGTAGTTGGTCAGGCGAGCTGGAGAAATCGTTCACCACGGCGTCCACCGCGGACTGATCAAACAGGATGATACTATATGAGTCTCGCCTGGCTGATGGTCGACCAGCAACTGCTGCTGCTCGGGCAGACCAAAAGCCGTACAGTGAGGAGAGAACGGCGCCAAACCTGTTGTTAGAGCGTTGGATAATCCTGTCTGAGGCAGGAGTATTCCTGAGAGGTTGACGATCTTTCAACTTCATAGAGCTGGATCTACCAAAAGTCAGCATGCGCTGTAATATTCAACGTGTAGTATGTAATACCTATCCGCCACAAAAATTCTGGTGTGCGTTCATTAACGACTTTCCTATTGAACAAGCAAAAAAGACCTTACACATGAAACGCTTGCTGCATCACCACGGGGTTCCTACAAGCGAAAAAATGCCCATCATTGGAGACGTAACCGAGGGTCGCTGGATCGTTGTTTGGTTCCATTGGGACGTGAAAGAGAGGCAAAGTACAAAAAGATGGCTGAGCGGCACTGCCCTCTGCAGTAGTGTGTTCAGGACCTAGTGTGAGGATGAGTAACCAACAAAGATAGACAATAGTAATGACTTCACCGCTGCACATGGCGTCGCTAAAGACGGAATGAAATTGATTATATAGACTAGGCACTGCGAAACCCACCATTTTGCAAAATTTGTCTGTTCCTCCCGAGAATACGGATCTTTGAAACCTATAGACTTCATCATACCAGCGACACAGGGACAACATGACAACTCACCACTCCGCCGCCAGAAAAGATTGTGTGTCAAAAAATCTTTGGGACGGTCCGCGTGCGGTAACAGTCTCTTGAAAATATGCTGAGCTTCATTGTTTCCTAAGCATGCGGTGGCATCCTCCGAACGACAGTGATCAATGTGGACGTGTCTGCCCAACGCCTGACAGACGAGGTTGCACATCATTGGTGCGCCCTCATCATTCGAAGAGAAGCGACGGCCTTCCACCTCCAAACCCGTATCATCAGGGCCATCGACTGCCCATCGTGACGACGACATGGATCCGTGTCTGGTCTCATGCTCTTGTTGTGGGTGACCTGGTGTAACGATCCGTAAAATGTGAGTGCTGAGGTGCACCGATGTACCTACCGAGAGGCAATGTACAATAGTAGCCACAGTGATCACACCTGAAAAGATGAGAAAATGAGGAATGATCGCAAAAACGAAAGAAAGATTCCAACTTCGCTCTACAGAAATGCACCACTCTTTGGTCCAGACTATGACTGTGCTGACCTTCATGGGCTACCAGGCCTGGTGGTATTGTCTTAGCGCATCTCAGTCGTTTAGCCACTGTCGAGGGCGAGTCAGTGACAGTCTCAGAGGTGACAACTTCGACACAAACCTTGCGAGTACTGCGAACCAAGGTCGAATGTCAACTCAGAAAATGATGTCAATGACAATAACAGCACGTCACCTTCGTGTATTGGAACGTCTCGTGCCTTCCGGTGAACGTCGCTTCGATCGATTGCGGCGCAGTCTCGATTTCGCAGATGCCTTCGGCGGTGCATTGCTCGGAACACGAATGCTCCTCACTAGGGGATGTTTGATTATTATTGAGATACAAAGATACAGTGGATGATCAACGACAAACCCGCAGAGGTGAATAGCACCGTCTTCCAAGCCGTGAAGATGGTTCGTATTCGCACAGAGTCTCTTGCAAAATTGGCAGGGGAAAGAACAAAGTCGAGCGTCACACAAATGTTGGTCATGATTCACGTCACTGCGACAAATGAGGTGTCAGAAGGTAGTGGTGCAAAGCATTCATTTGGTGACTCGCCTTGCAATGCCACAAGTACCGCGGCAAGGGGGAGTGGTTCCGTCACTCAAACTGAGCTGTGATAGATCACAGGGCTAGAGGCAGTTTAAGTAGGTAAGAAGGCTGCTCGAGGGTCACACATACCTGACCGCAGGCATGCACAATAGTAGCACATAGATGGTCGTCTTCTGCATGCCCGATCACCTAAATAACGCGCTCAGGGGCCTTCTGATCGTGAAGATAATCCATCCCACCTTCATACACTCTTCCAGACATCCCTGTCTCCCGAATAGTTTACAGACTTGACCACAGAGGTGCGCATTAACAATACATCTGGAAAGGGCAAATCCAATGTGAGCTCGTGTGCGGATATGATCATGAATGGCTTACATATGATAGCCTGCATGTCCCGCTCTGAAAGGTTATCAGTCATGTAGTGTCTTGCAAGTACACATTGACTTACGACATCGAGCAAGCCTTCATCTTTCCAGATGAAGCACAGAAATCACAAGAATGTATGCAATCATGAGATGTCTGACAGTCATGCTGTCCGTCATGCAATCTGCTTTGAATGCAGAGTAGCTCGCAATGTCCACATTTCAGCTTGCACAACTGCAAGTTACTCTTCAGGTCAACTATTGCGCTTTCAAACGTTCTCATGAGCTCGTCAATGCTCGCTTGCCCGCTTTGGAAGCGAGCGACATTTGACGATATCCACTCGCGAACATGGGCGACGCGTAAATTGACCATACTGTCGATATGAGCGATCAAATTCTCAATCCAATGATCCTCCGGCATGTGGTGGCGAGAATCATAGTCTCCCCATGCATGAGACAGAACTTGGAGAGCGGCTTCTCGAGAAGGTGATTGCAAGCCCCGCCAAAGAAAATTCTGACGAAGTATCAGGCATTTCAATCGGGACATCGTCATCCAGGTTCTGAATAAATGCCAGATTAAAACGGAATTCAAACAACGGATAGTACATCTCATACCTTTAAAGGTTCTGGGTCAGGATGAACCTCCTGCAGTCCAAATGCCAGAGCGTTGGGTAATCGGCTAAGAAGAAGTTGTGCTCGATGCGAGGCCATTGATTCTGCGATGTGTTGTTCGTCAACTAAACTGTTGATTCTTTAAGAGTACGCACGTGATAGAGCACCCCAGTCATTTGCCTGAAGCAATTCTTATGAACGCCCTCCCAAGATGTAAGATGGGCTAAGCTTACCTTCAGTTTTGCCATCAAGGTCTTCACCGTATGAAGGAACTCTCCTGCTGTCTTATGAGTAAGTCTTTGTTTGTCCAAGCGGCGCTTAAGGGCCGGGAACAGCTGGTAAAATTCCTGCGACTCGATCACCGGCCTACAAAAATGATAAAGCTGTATGTAGAATAGACATAAGAGCCACTGCACATACCACGGGATTATATTCAACTGTCCAGCATGGAGGCGAGAAATGAAGTTGGCCTCTTGTTCGTCCTGGACAATTTTCTGAAACTTGAGAGCGAACCTAGTATAAACTTGAGTATGTGCTCATCAGAATATGGTCCGAAACGTGCTCTTTGGCAATATCGGCTTTGTCTGAATCTACGACATCCTGAAATTTTCCGAGGTCAGGTGTAGAAAGCGACTATCAGACATGAAAAATCACTTTGATGATGATTGCCAATGTTGATTGAAAAAGACTCGGATTGGCTGCCGGATCTAGGACAGTCGCACTGGACTGGAATGACTGGAATAGTCCTGTAATATCACGGCTCAAGGCAAAGTTATTCCGGAATAGCACCTATGAAACATGGTCAAGCTCTCATCGACGGCATGTAAGTAGTGGCAAACCAAGTTGGAAATTGCAGTATTGAAAAGGACGAGTAAAGTGTCTTCTTGGGCGGAACGCTCAATACTATGTACACCTTGATTGGATTCAGATATCAACATGTTATGTCGCGTGGATGACTGATTCAACTTGCCTTCAAAATCCAAAGCGACTACAAGAGTATCTCTGGTCGGGGTCACTGACATCCATACTCCTTCCGTCGTACGCATTGCTGATCCAGCGAAAGATGTATCCACGAGATGATTCAAGGAAAAGCTTTTCCCCACTGATTGTTCACCCATAGATGACACAACTTTGACAGGCTAGAAGGCGCCACGTGAAGTCAATGCCTTGTGAAAAATCGTTGGGCATCAGGTAGTCCATACCTTTTTAGCCATGTATGATTGAAATAGAGATTCATACCAACCAAAAGACACGTAGTCGACGATACGGTTGACATCCGCGCCCAGAAGGGATTTCTCCAGTTCAGTAGAATACACTCCGTCTTTGAGTGGCACAAAACGGTTTTCCTTGGTTACAGCGATTTGGATAGGAATGAGACAGAGGAATTCCGCCAGCCATTCACCAGCGCAAAATTTCGATACGTTCCACTCCGCACCTGTCGAGGTGATCATGACGAAAAGCAGTGTGTGTTGTTGCAGAGACAGCGATTCTCTTGAGAAGATTTCCAGTTGGCTTCTTTGACACCCTTTCAAAGTTTGAAACAAGATCATGGAAGTGCGGTACGAGTGCGTGATGGTCCAGATCTGTAACGAAGACCAATGTTCGCTGACACCTTTTACTGGACGACGTTATTGTTTCCCGCTGAACGGCAGGAAGAACCGGGAAGCGAGTCCACACTTCGGCGTGACAATCGATGAGACAATTATGAGCGGCAACGCTCTCGGGCTTTGCATTCCCTCCTCGAGTGCCCTTTTCTTTGAAGGTAAACTCTGTCACTTTCCGGGTAATATCGAGAGCGATAGATCGACATGATTGAGTGTTGATGTCAAGCGTAATTAAATGTACGATATTTCGGCTAGTCAGCGAAGTCAGAAGCAGTGGCTGGTCCAATGGAAGATCGTGGATCTCGAGCGGAATGCCATCTGTTGAGCCGAAGGTACTCCAGTGGTAGGCAGTTAGTGCCAAACCAGGCCCACGAACATGAGCAGTGATTAGGCAAGAACCATCTGGACTCGAGTAAACCGCCGTTGGAATCTGATTGAGGTTGAGAGTTGCAGGCCTGTGATTATATGAATTAGATGTCTTTAACAGATTGTAAGCATAAGTCTGACCTAAACTGCATTGTCGTTAGGGAGTAAACTCTGGCCTGTGCCAATGTATCGACGAGCAGCAATTCTTCGCCACCGCAGATAAAGCATGCATGGTTGATTGATGACCCTTCAGGATACCATTGAGTCAGGTTGATCGCACTGCCATTAGCTTGAAAACCGAGGGTATCATCGAAAACGAAGATGTGTAAAAACAGCTGATGACGTGTTCGTCAGACGCGTCCCAGCAGATTCTTAGTGAAACGAACCTTCTCTGTGGCAACAACGCTGAGTATACACTTCGACTCATCAAAAGCCAGAATATAGTCCCCAATCTTATCGCGGTTCAACTTTTTTCCGCGACTACTGTGGGTCAAGGCGCCCTCGATGGCAGTGAGGTGTTCCAGGTAAACCGTCAGGTTTCCAAGCCGATCAGTTATTGCAAGTAGGATCTTCTCGCCTTGAAGCAGTTGTGCTCTCCTGTGGTTAATGATGGAGTTCTGCGTCAGTTATACTTGGGAATTGAATTGCAAGGAGCGCATACACTACTGAATAACCAAGGAGTAACGAGAACGAGAACGACTTGGTGAACTTTGGTTCGGGAATCGTACTAGAATCTAACTGTAAAGAATGTAGATCCTGTGTTGTCAATTGCATGGTGTGAACTGTGCATTCCAGCTTTGGCTCCTCTAAAGATTCCCTTGAACCACTTATATGCACCGAAGACGTCGCTAGAGACCGTTTCATTGGTATTTAAAACCAAAAAGAATGATTTGCATACCATGATAATAAAAGGGTCGTCCATCCTCGATGGCATCAATGAGAAGGACGTGCCTGCCAATTTATGGTTATAGATGTGATGAAGCAGAAACGCGGAACAATTGCTTACGAATGATGACCTGTTTGTGAATGGGCATTAATGCCAGCAATGAACCTCTCTCGCGATTCGGCCAGTTGCTGTTCCTCACGAATGGTGATTTCCTTATGAGCTTGAGCCACCGATTCGTCAATTTGTATGCGCAGCGACGAATGAGCTAAAGTTGTCATTTGCGTCGCTAGAAGCAATCTAAAGTGCACCAATGCAGCAGCCCTGGCACCTGCGACGACTTTTTTCATGACAGGAAACCTCTCCCTGTCATCCAACCCAGCGAGAAACTGAGTATCACTGATCAGAGATGCAGCAGCCTCTGCATCTTTGAATGTCTTATCTACGAACTGGGAACCCGGCCCGGACGAGATGAAGGAATTGATACTGCTCCAAACTGTCATCAATCCCTTCGGCTGATGTTGCACAGCATGTTGTCCTAGCATTTTGATAGACTCCTTGACGTGGCGCATGTCCTCATACAGAATTACGTCTAGGAAGCTTTCGTCTTCCATGTCGACATCAGGGAACCGATGAAGTAGGCATTCTGCGATATAAACTCGTTGCTTGTAGTTCTTGAAATCGCGACTGTTGATTTTCTCAATGCGCAGCCTTTGCAACGTGTGACGAAACTCTTTCTCTATTTCTGGGTATAACTTAATGATGGTTGAAAGTTGATCTCGATAATCGTTAGTACGACGGAATTTCATGATATAGATGAATACCTTGGGTTTCAGGACTAGCCTGTTCACTTTCCGTAGAATGAGTGGAAGAGCCACCAGCTGGCGTACTTTGTGAATGAATCATAAATGAATGAGACTGTTTCAAATTTGAAGTACAACTCACGAAGAAGTGGTGGCAGGCTTAACCGGATCTAGACAGACCTTTATTATCATCCGAGTGGATTACACAAGCAACATACCTTGAACTACAGGGTTGCCTGGTCCCCTTTGGTTAGGGCAGGGGAAGGAACCACGGGTGAAAGTGCTGGATTGATTGAGTTAGATACAAGAGAGTGGTGTGAAGGGATACTAACGGAAATTTTTCGATAATGGCATCTACCAATTCCCCAGTGGAAAATGTGAACGAGAAGGGGCAAGTTGTTCTCGAAGTTCGTCTTGATGCTGGCCTCAGTCGATGCTTTGGTGGCCCTGGCATTGGAGGAAATATCGGCAGACTCCTCCTGCCATTGTTTGCACAATTGCGGGAAGCGATTCTGAAGGCCTGCACCCAATAAAAGATGCACAGTGTTGGCATCCAGATTTCCCTTCACTTGCAATTTGTCACTGTGTCTGAGGAGGTATCAATCGAAATCCAGGAACTGCCACGAGGAGTAACACCTACAACCAATTACCTAACTGGAGGCGAGTGATCGGCCTACGCCTCCAAACATCGGTGATCCGCCTGGCAGGTAGATATTTGATCATCATGAACCCTTGAGTAGTCTCGCCGTGCAACAACCGAGGCTTATGCAGTCCAAAATCTTCTGTTGCCTCCGGGTGAGGCTGGGGCATGGCTATGTGAACGGATGTAGCCTAGTACATACGCTTGTCAGCGCTGCATCAGTGATGATAAGTTGGACAAACCTTGAATCCAGGACGCGACTTTACGGCTTCTTCCTGCTCATTGGTTTTCCTAACTTCAAATGTGAACATTCTATCAGGCTCGTCTTCGGCTTCATCTTTGTCATCGTTCACTTTCGTCACAGTGTCTTTGCCTTCCTGTTCACTCCGTGCAATGGACCGGGCATGCTTGGGGGAGACCAATGCCATGATTTGGTCACATATCGTCGTGAGATACCTAATGACTTGTGTCAACAAAACCTACCGAAATTCAGGGAGGATTAGACGAACCGCATGAATGTAACACGGTTACGCTTCACGGATGAAGGAGCTGAGTCATCCCATGTGGCATCCTCGGGCCAGTAGATGACGAACAATTGTTCACTGGAGGTAATTTCACGATCTGATCGGACGATGTACAGTCCAGAACGAAGGCTTGGTTTTGGAACACTAGTCTCGCAGTGGTTCACAACAAGCTGCGCTGCTCTATAGGGAAATTTTCTGTAAGATGTCAATCTGCAGCTCAAACTTGATATCTCACATGTAGTCGTCGACGACGCCGAGAGACAATAAGAGTCGCACTATTTCTTCTTTGCTCCCATAGACGCCAATAGGTTTCACAATCAAGGCATCCAGCGCGCTGAACTTAACTTTCGTCGTGGACACATATGAACCAGGACAAATGGTATTGGTGAATGCCCGGAGTGAATCCTGTGCAATGATGATTTTGTCCACTACGAGCAATCAGTAAGGGAAAGCTCAACAAGGACAATAAGGTCACCTAATCCACCGCTCCCTTGTTCACTGATCAAGTCCAAGACCCGATACATCCCTTCGATCGACTGGACGAGGTCACGAGCATCATCGTGCGGATGGGAGTCTTCCACGTCCATCTGACAAAGAAGGACGTGAAAACTCCAGCCCACACAAGGAAACTGAACTTACATAGTCTTCACCGTTATCGGATATTATTGATTGATACAAGTCGTCAGTCCGAGTCCTCTGTCCAATCTGTTTGATCACCTGTTGATGAGTGCGCTTGTGAAGCCGAGCGCTTGTCGTCGTCGTCCATTTCGTCAAGCTGAAAACTTTGTGGATTTGTGGATTACAGAAAATCTGTTTGTGTGTTCTGTGCTGAGCAAGATGTTGGTATTGAACAAGGCGCTTGAATGCGGTTTTTCAGTGGCGGCTCGAGCGCTCACGAAGAATTGCTTGCAGGCAATCTGCAGGCTGCAGCCTGCTCGCGTGCTTTATTGTGTATCCCGGTAGTAGTAGACACCAGAGTCTTCGGGGAGACTACTTTGCACATTTCTTAGATACCTCTCAATATGTTTGTGTTACATCCCTAACTTGACATGTCAATGATCATCGGATACTGAGTAGCAATATTGGATTGGTAGGAGAAGAAGAAAGTATTCGTCCGAGGCTATAGCTAACAATGCATTATGTGGGGAGATCATAAACAGGATTTGAACATAATAAGCTGACAATGAGTTGAAATCCAGCGCATATAGCCAGGCCCGTATGACATATGCATCTATATAAGCCCTACGCCAGTTTGTTGATATACATCCAACACACGGTCAATGACAACGGATTAAGTTCGATCATTGAAAAACAAACATTAAAAAATTCAAAGTTTTGCCCCACTTATTGTTCCACAGAATCAACCCCGATGTCGGAAATTTGTATTTTTAGTTGGCATGCCTTAAAATGGATTGGAAGGCCTCAATTTGCCGGCAGCATTACGACTCGCTTGGAAGACAACCCGAAAATTTTGGAAGCCGCTTGGAAGTGATATAGGAAGTCTTTCAAGTGGGTCCCAAGACCATTCCAATGCAAGGGCAAAATTTTGAACTTTACCTGATTGGAACTCATTGCAAGCGATAAATGTCCTTCCAAGGCTAAAAAGCAAATTTGGACCCATTAATTATAATTTAAATAATAGCGCTACTAATAATATCCCATTTTCCTTCCAATCTCTCCCATTTCTTTCCAAATTGATATCCCAGTCACCTTTACAATCATAATTTCCTAGAAATAATAATTCCAGTCAGTCGGAGACAACAGTGCCAACCCCAGATGGCGGAACAGACACAAGAGAGAAGCAGCTAACAACGAAACACACCTTGCTGTTCTTAATTGCATGCTCGAGGAGTAGGAGTGGAGGCAGATCACGGTGCGGCGTGCTCAATCCAGCGATGTCAGTTGACGGGTCCAGGACACTTGTAGTTTTCATGCTCGATAAAAATGCAGAGTCGACTGGTTCAGAGGTTGATTGATGGATGGCGAGGCGTAAGATGTATAAGTAGTAGGGGGAGATTGTTGTGATACTGGAGGTGGGAATGCAGAGCATCAGGACAACGTTGAGTTCCTTTTTGTCCCTTATTTGCTTCTTATATGCCTTAATTCACATAATAAGGAATATAAAGGCTGTTTTTCCACATTTTAAATAAGTTGAAATAAGTAGGTCCCTCGACTTAGGACAAGGAAATTTCCTCGTCTAAGGACATTAAGGCAGTCAAAGTTTGGTCAAAGTGATATCAAAAAGTGCACTTTATTTTTTACCTTTGAGCTGGTTTGAACTCTCGACCATACAGCTGACCCAGCTGAGATCACATGATCAATGTTCAAACTGTCCAGCAGCTTTACCGGTAGACTACATTACCTTGTATATATATAGGCAGCAATTGAAATATATACCACATTCATTGGACTTAGAAAAAATTACGAGTCTACAAGTACTAGTGACTAAATATAACTTGTGTGCCTGAACTTTCATGAACACACCACTTTCTAGTATTTTGCTTATAACTCACTAGGATCTTGACCAAAAAATGTCATGAGACGATGGATAGACTACCCTTGACAAGGGTTACAACTTTGATTTTCTTTGAAAATTTGCATGGTCTACTTAATCTGACTTAATTCTCCTTGCAGCCACCATATGCCTTAGAATAAATACAATTAAATACAAAATTACTCCTTAATAGTGCTTATTCTTCTTAGCCACCTTGGTAAATTTGTTAAGGAAATGAAGGGACAAAAAGGAACTCGACGTTTTCCTGATGAGAGGACCAGTTCAGAGGTTGGTGGATAGATGGCGAGGGGGAAGATGTATAAGTAGTAGAGGGAGATTGTTGTGATACTGGAGGTGGGAATGCAGAAAGGACCGGTTGACGGCAAACAGAGAAAGCAGACTGCTTAGGTGCTGACAGTTGATGGATGGATGGCGAGGGGGAAGATGTATAAGTAGTAGAGGAAGATTGTTGTGATACTGGAGGTGGGAATGCAGAAAGGACCAGTTGACGGCAAACAGAGAAAGCAGACTGAGGGAAGGGGAGTGACCGGCTAAGATGGCAAACAGAGAAAGCAGACTGAGGGGACCAGTCCAGACGGCAAACAGAGAAAGCAGACTGCGAGGACCGGTTCAGACAGCAAACAGAGAAAGCAGACTGCAAGGGGACTGGTCCAGACAGAAAACAGAGAAAGCAGACTGCCCAGGTGCTGACAGTTGATGGATGGATGGCGAGGGGGAAGATGT
The DNA here is from genome assembly GCA_016628085.1 of Suillus occidentalis. NCBI lineage: Eukaryota > Fungi > Basidiomycota > Agaricomycetes > Boletales > Suillaceae > Suillus > Suillus occidentalis. The sequence goes on from JABBWB010000053.1 coordinate 113,131, forward strand.
ATAGTAGTAGAGGGAGATTGTTGTGATACTGGAGGTGGGAATGTAGACTGCATAGCTCGTCGAGGGTATGCAGGTCGAGCTGGGTATTGATATTAGGTTGTCGGAGAAGCGACGTTGGCCGCGGCAGGTTGAGGGACTTGTGACAGAGATCTCAACTGGGTCAGGATTTGACAATGACGATGCAGATGATGCTTACCTGTTGCAGAATTTGGACATGTGTCTGCACAGTGGCATCCCAAGCATTCGATTGTAGGGTGTCGCGTTCCTTTCAATGGGCCATTGACAGGGTAATAAATTCAAGTTCGCTCAGGACTTGTTACAGTGTGCTCTCGATATCTGACCAGACCGTTGCCTAAGAAAGTATTGTCAAATTCAATGAAAACTGTAATCAAAACAAATTTAAACGTACCGTCAAGCTCAATAAACTGTTGCTGCGTTGTTGCCGTTGTTGACAGAAAAACGACATGATTGTCGTCTGTGAAGGTTGCAACCAAGTGCAAGTTCAACTCAATTTACTGGCAATGATTATTATGTAATGCTAACCGAGAACACCCGACGACGAAGACAAAGTCTCTACCAAGGAGTGCGGCTGAGACAAACATCATAGTGAATCATGAATATACTAGATACATCACATGTAAACCATAATTTGAATCCGATTGAGTCAAAAATCCACTACTTCTTCGATCGGCCAGACCTTCGCACTTCAGGATCCTCAGCAGCAGCCGCACCCTCAGCACCAGCACCAGCCTTAGTCTTGCGCCTGGGCTTGGGCTTGGGCTTAGGCTTCTGAACGAGTGGAATGGGTGGCTCAGGCTGTGAGCCTTCATTGAGTGCAGCTGTGTTATCCATAGGTGGTGTTGATAGCTCGCGGTCCTCTGCCATAGCAAGACCTTGCATAGCCGCAGATATAGACTGAGGTGTGTCAACGATGATTGGTGTTTTGTTAATGGCCACACTAATAGCAGTTGATAGTGGGGCATCTTCTTCAGTGAGTGGTGACGCAGCTCGAGGAACATCAGGTTCTGGCAGATCACCTCCCATTTCCATCGCGCGCTCGAAATCCTGTTCCCAGGTGTCGCGCAAAGTATTCTCACCCCTCAAGTCTCCAAGGAGAGTAGTCGCAGAGGAAGAAGTAGCGAAAAGGGAGTTGTTGAAGAAGGTGTAAACGCTATCTGCCCAGGCGCCACCGGTCATCAGAGATTGACGATAATAGTTATGGTACTCCTTGTATGAGATTCGGGATTTATCGCCTATCTCAACTAGCTCTTTGTCGCCAGAAAGAATAAAGATAGCCTGTGACCTAGTTTAGTAGGTATTCTGCAGTGTAGATTGAATAGACTTACAACGACTGCCGCTGCTGCAATGAGGCCTGGAGTGACACAACGCAACTCCCAAATCTTAGCCTTGGTTTTGGGTGTTGGGGGTGCACTGGCAGCTAGTGAGGATCGCCCGAAAAGCGATGCTTTCAGGATCTATTGAGGTTATTCAGGATGTGCAAGTTAGAAAGGAAAAGAGCCTACATAAATGAGCTTTGACGTTTTCAGAAAGTCGTCTCGGAATAAATGTTCTGGGCGAGGGAAGAGCACTGGCGCAAACTTCGTGTATGCACCTTGAGGGTTAAGGAGCAAGGCACGGCATGCAGGCTCTGAATCCCGTGCATACCCTCATATGAAGAACTTTGCATCAAGATTGAAAATGGCAGCTGCGCAGGACTTGACATCTGAAACCATTTCTGCGCGAACACTATTGATGCCTTTGACAAACTCAAAAGAAAATCAGCAGGAGTGAGACCAATTCATACATTGATGTACTTACATGAGAACCGAAGTTCTTATGGGCCATCATGCCATGGTCCGCAGGCAGAATGAAACGAAAGAGCTCGGCTTTAACGCCATCCTGAATTGACATCGGAGAGAGCCACCGCTCTTTGCTCGTGAGATCAATATTGGGAGGTGGTGCGCGCAAGGGGAAAATGGTGGTCTCAACCCAGAGGCAGTGTGTTACAGAAAACTTGCGCCCATAGTTCTTGATGATATCTTCCTTAGTGGCGAGTGCAAGATCTTTATTAGTAAGCTTTGTCTTCCGGCCTTTTGAAAGTGTGGCCTCGAGAAGAGCGTTCTTCTTCAGAGCCTCCCGATACTTTCCTCGCATGTCTAGAAGTAGTCTTTGCGCAAGTTCAAGCGCCTATAAGAGATTATTGATTAGCTACTATCATTCATACATAATATAAAGACTTGCCTTGCGAATATCTTCAGCAGATGCATTAAGAGGAGGTGCTGCAATTGCAGTCCGAACTTGCAGTAAATCTGTATCATTGTTGGACTCGTCACCATCAGAATCTGTCGAGTCAGTGGTGGAGCTGCTATCGATGTTCGCAAGATCTTGAGTGAAGTCCTCGCCATGGGCACGATGGTGCTGAGGCATGGTGGTTCGAGTCAGAGGATATAGCAAAGAGCAACCTGGGAACATCTTAATCGGTCGAGCATGCTTTAAATCGGCACTATTCAGATAGCGTCAGACCCTGTGGATGTAATAAGGTGGTAGGATAACACGTACCCTTATCAGAAACATAATAGCCATCGTGTATCCACGTCGTGTAAGCGCAAATTAATGAGCAGATGATGACTTCATGCTTCCAAGATCCCTGGTTGGAGGTGAGCATGATGGCAGACACGAGGAGATGGTGAAAGGAACTTACTTGGATGCGAGCATGAAGTGGACCAGCACCTAGAGTAAGTGTCATCGCAGATGACCTTTGATGCAAGCATGAGCAGATGGCCTTTGGTGCGAGTATGAAGCGGACAAACCTTAGACTCTGATGTAAGCACGAAGCGGACAACCTTTGACGCGAGCATAACTGTAATGGAGTTAGCGTTGTTGCAGATGGAAGTGATGTCAATGAGTGATGAGAAAGAGCGCGTTTGAAAAGAAGAAGGATGAGTTGGTATGATAAGCTAAATAAGGTTCCTTTGGATGCGAAGAAACATATCAGTATCTGCATAGTCGACGAGAAAATAATCCCCGTGGTTGTCAAAATCTGGGACAAGTAAAGCACCACGAATAATGGAATGAAGAGTGACGAATTCAGATGAAGCTGCAGGCCGTGCACGTAGTCGAGTTAGTCGCAGGTCTCGATCTAGAAGGCGCCGACGTGGTGAAGCGTCCATGGGAAGAACCAAAGCAAGATCTAAGGTGCGGTTGCCGACAGTAAGCTTGAACACAAATAATAGCTTGACAAAAATGTTTTTGTCGTGGCCATCCTTGTCCTGTGTGCGGATTAGAGCACAGTCACGACGCTCGTGGCCATGAAAACTTGGACTGCATCGCAGATAGTCAGTGGCCATCTTCCAGGTAGCAGCAGACTCATAGTGGACTTTGAGATAGCGATGTTCGTGAACCTTTTGAAGTGTCAGAGATCCGATTAAGCACTTCAGAGTAAAGGAGAGACTTACTTGGTCATGTGCTGAAAGTTTCAGCCACCGTATTCCGTCTGGTAATGGTATGTTGTGGGAGGGCAGGAAGTGATTCAAAAACGTTGCGAGCTTCTTCCTGAAATGGTCAAAGGCGCGATTTGACCTGTTGTCTTCCTCCACTTGCGCTAGGCTGGTGAGAGTCCTAAGAGGCGAACCGATATGCAGGTGAGCTTCAAATGGCTCGTCGTCAGTGTCGTTGTCTTCAAGTTCTTCCCGTGAGAGCATGAGTTTATGTTGTTCCTCATCAAGAAATTCAATACGGCTGCGAATAAACTCGGCAACGAAGCTCTTGTGGTCAAGTACAAGGATCTATGATACAAATATGCAAAATTTATTAGTTATTGATGGGAAGCAAACTTCTTGGCAACGACACACCTGGTTAGCGATATCCTTACGATTGGTCTGCCGTAGGTACCAGCGCTTGATCGGCCCATGCTGCTTTTCATTCGGTCGAGTGCTGAAGTTGCGGGCAGCACCTTTTGTGATGATATCGTCGAAAATGTGCTTTGAGGCATGCATCTTGGGAAAGTTCCAGTTCTTGGTTGCGTCAGGATCAGTCTCCTTGATAATTGCGATGTAGTCCTAAATCACGTTTGAATCAAAACTATTGTCAGTATATTATTGCGAAGAATCCAACACAAAAACATACCTCTAAGTGCGTCTGAAACACTAGAACCTCCGCTTTTCCTGCTTGGATTGTGCTCTCGGTATGCACGTCAAGTGATACGTACATGTCGATATGTAGATAACTCGCTATGCACCGTAGAAGTGCATAGCCAGCTTCGTCGTCTGTGCGCGTGAGTACATTCTGAGTGGTATATAATATTTGCTATCCGAATCAATTGAGTGAAGATTTAGTTGTCAAATCAACGTGCCAATGACATACCTTGGAAATGTCTCGAAGTTTGTTGCCATCGCTATAGGTGATGTTGGTGACACGATCAAAATGATTCAAATTGCGCCAACGTGTGAAGGCAGCGAACCTGGAGCCAATTGAATAGTGCGCAGATTAGTGTAATAAATCAACTCACTGATCGTCAATCTTCTTCTCGGCGCTGCGTCCCAAAGCCGCTGCATGTCGTTTGAGCTCACCAAATAGATGTTTCCCCCATTCCCCAATATGATAAACGTGGAGGTGATCCTGTGAGATCGTTTCATGAGGGTTAGAATTCGGTACCTGCCAGAAGACATTCTTAAGAAAAAAGTCAGTAACGTTCATAGGACATAATGAGTCTAAGCACGAACCATTACTGGCCGCAAGCCCCGTTTTTTTAATGCTTCTTCTCCAGCCGCCTTGTCCTTCTTCCAGAGTTCTACACAAGATTGTGCATCTTCAGGCGATCGGATTGGGTAAGTAGATGCGTTGTCGTAGAGTTTATCCGATGGGATGAGGCAGATTGGACAAGGGCAATGGCAGTTTGTCCCCCGTATGAGCGCCATGACACATCTAGTAGCGACTGATCAGAATATTATCATCATCAAAAGAATAACAAATGTACTGCTCTTCGTAATCAGCCGACAAAAGCAAAATGAATGCATAAAGCCACCTAACAATACCGTCAGAACACAGATGTGCGTATCCTGTCTTGGCATATAATATAATGGTTTCAAGAAGCTTGAGAAACCCGTCGTGCCATACGACCCGTTTGAGGTTCACATAAGACAGTTTACCATCCTCCTTAGAGTCTTCAGGTACCTATTCAAATAAATCACGATCCATTGACAACAAGACTAAGACTGTTAATAAAGACGAACTATCGGTAACCAGCCGACCATCCGTCCACCGCCCAGCCCATCAGTATTCCTGATGTCAATGGGCAAGTTCCCACATCGAGCGAATACCGGATAAGCTTTAACGGTCCCAGCAGAAGACAGATGCGTCTTGTCTGCATACAATATGAAGGCAAAAGGGACGCCGTTTGCAGGTAAAGACGACTATAATACAACACCACTTAGAGCCACATGAATGAGAGTACAAAAAAGTAAGTCATACTTGTACATTCCACCAGCGATCCGCAGTCCAAGGCTCATGGTAGAAGCGCTCGTAATGCGCCCCGTCGTGTTTGTACAACCGCTGAGCGTCCCAAACAAAGTGCGGCGCCAGTAATGGGTCCTGTAGTAAGTCCAAAGCCCAGTCCCACAATGGGCGTGTATATACATCAAATGTGAGGTCCTCCCGTTTGTGTCGAGCAGTGATAGTATGCTTCTCGAACTGTAAAAGTATTGGTAGCTACAGAGGGGAAACGCAACGTTCTCCTCTTACAGGTGTCATCTGAGAGGCCGCCCTGTCCCAGGCCGAAGAAACATCGCGGTGGGACTTGAAAGTGAGTGTTGCATGGCCCTCAGCGATTCTCCAAATGAGCCGCAACAGGTCATCAGTGTGGTCCTTGTTCAAGGCAGCGTTGTGTGCAAGTTCTGCAAACTCGAAGTCAGCACGACAGCTAAATGGCTGCCAGGGTTCTTCGTCGATGACGGGCAACCATTGATCTTGCTTGCGCCCGAAGGTAGAGAAAGTCTCTATAGTTGTTGCGCGACCAGATTTCGGATGGTATTCTGTCTTGAATGTATCAAGGCTGGAGGGAACTGAAGTTTCAGCTGCAAGCGAGGACAGAGTAGGTGGTGTGAGGCCGTGAGACGACGACACCATACTGAGATCTGAATCCGCGCCTGAATTGTGAAAATATTGAGTGAGGAACGCATCATGAGCAGTCAAAATACGCACGTTGTCGCGAGTCTCCACCGACACTCATCGCATCAACAACATCCGATCCCATCGCGAATGACACTGCGCCTGCGTTCAAGTCGTCGGGCACATTCTCTGTCTGATCGTCAGACAGGAGTGATGCTGAAGGGACCGACAGGACATGTGGGCCAGTACTGGCCACTGTATCTTGTTCCTTAAGCTTGTGAAGGCGTTTTCTCTCTCGGCGCGCCTCTGATGGTGATATTAAGTGCTTGATATCAGTACGACTTGTCAATATGAGAATATTGATTCACAACATACCTTTCCTTTGAAGTTGCTCCTCTACTGCCTGCGCTGCGAGCACTGCAAAGTCATCGTTGTCCTTATCCTTCTCCCGTCTCCTCAAGCAGCTTTGCTCGTGAGACCGTAACCCACGCGGTGAGTACAGCTTGTTGCAGTGTTGACAAGGAATTTGATTGTTGGATGACGAGGGTAATATATACTTGCGTCCTCCATTTGTATTTCTGTTCGGCGCCATGCAGGAGTATTACAGGGAGAATATGGGACAAAGAGTGTAGTACAATCAAATGGGAGGAGACGACTGAGATGAAGGTAGACAACAAAGATAAGACATAAGACTTAGTCAACGTTATCAGAATCATTACTGGATTTGAATCCTTACCGGCTGCTCCCGACGAACTTGGAATAATTGAGTGCCTGCTTGAAAGCAACTTGGAAGTGCCAAAAATACACCACGGTCCTTGTAAGTGACGACAGATTCCTTGTAAGCACCTTAAAACGAGTCACACCCGCTGGGAATACGGACCCAATGCAGTTGTCATGTGACTAAATAATGTCCCAATATGGAACACTTCCAAGGGACCAATGGAGATTTCCGACAGAGGTCTCCAGCAATGGATGTCTAGCGCCATCGTGCGCCATATGGCTCCACCCAATGATGAGCAAAACTGCTATCATTCGGTCCTCTGACCACGATGACGCCGAGGAGCACCGCGTTCCCGTAGTACACTCGAGCCAGCTGTCGTCAACGTCAAATTGAACAGTTGTTGACAATAAGGTTGCGCAAAATTTCGGATGACTCTTTGATGTGATGGGTAAAGACTTCCGGGATGTCTGGGTGCTCCCGAAGCACTGTGACGCAAGCATGATCTGCAAATTGCATGTCATGATTCTTAAGCTTCTCCTCGTTTGTGTCCCACCAGTCCTCCATGCGAGTCTCTCCCTCCAATCCCGTGACGACGACGACGATAGGGACCCTCTTCTGACAGATCCCAACGTAAAAAGTGTTATAGTCCCGAGCGAGGGCGTGAGGGGCAGTAGTGTTGCGCACGCAGTACACCAGAAGACCGATGCCATCCGACCCAGGGCTCATGAGCTCACGCAACAAGCTCTTCAACTGTCTTTTTGCCTTCGCCGCCGGCACCGTGCCCTCAGTCCCCTCATTAAGACCCGCAGTATCAAAAAGGACGAATCTCTGATTGGAAATTTCAGCCAAGTAGTGTTCAGAGCTAGAAGTGCATCCCGTTGCATCATTTGATGTCTCTGCGAGCTCTTGTTGCGCGATTATATTGATGATTGAACTTTTGCCCACGCCAGTTTCGCCGAACATAACGACATTTCTTCCCCTCGCGCGCGTCTGTTGCATTAAATCAGTAAGAGTGATAACCTCAAGAAGTAAGCCACGTACTTCGCGGTTGCTCAATGATGGGGATGGAGACAGTTGTGATGAAGATCCAGGTATTTCTGCCACACTTCGCTGGTCATGGTGGCATTCGCCATATTGACTCGAGGAGATCTGATTGTCATGCAGTATACTGTTAGTGTCGAGCGCTACTCGACGAAGATAGCTGCCTTCCACACAAAGCGGCAGCACGTAGAGGGAAATGTCCATAGCTTCGCGGAGATCAGTGTGGCCCTTTTGGTGCAAGTGACGATTTCGGAGAGCCTGGCAGAGGTCGAGGTTGGATAGCAGATGATCAGGGTGCTCCAGGGGACGAAGGTCAAGTGCGGAGCGGAAGAGAGAAATGGCATGGTCAATATCGGTTCGAATGTTCTTAGTGTTGCCACAAAGAACGGCATGGGCAAGGTTGGAGAGCGCTGCGGCACGATCTGGGTGGTTGACGGGACATTGCTCAAGCACTGACTGAAAGACATCAATGGAATGGTTGAGATCACTGGGAAGATTGCTCCTTCCAAATAGAGTGTAAGCATCACGCGCTTCGTCAGTGCTGCGACCGATGGCACTCTGGTTAGTTTACTAAATTAGCAGCGACCAGAAAGCTTTGGATTGATATTGACATACCTGCTCAGTGCTGCCCGCAGCATGATCTGCAACCTGCCTGTTTTTTGAACGCCGGGCTTTCAACTCAAGGGACGCGCGCTGATTATCAGCAGCCGAAAGTGATACTTTGAAACTGGTGTTAGGGATTCCGGACTGATAGCATCACCGAAAGTGAAAACTCACTGGGCTGTCCGTCGTTTCTGAGCAATTGTTCGAGAGTAGTCTCGAACGTACCCACGAGTTCACCTCGACCGAGCATTGGTCCAGACTCAAATGAAGAACGGACTTCGAGGTGGACTGCTTTGAATTTGCGGGTAAAGATGGGCATGAGCCACCTGGGGAACTTCAGCGGCCACCCATTGATGGTGAGGGTCTGATTCCAAGCAACGCTGCAGTCGGCCATTGGGGCCTTACAAATGGTGTTACACTGGCCATGTAGAGTGGAGACCAGAACATAAAAACCAGCGGGTGTGCGATTAGATGGAATGGCCAGGTCCGTGCCAGCGATGACTACATGGATGAATGTGAGAAATGGGTAACCGAAAGGTGATCTGAGCACTATACCTTCCAATGTTAAACTAGGTCCGCCACGCATATTTAACACACTGGTGTTAAATGAGAGACAAGTAGTTTGTGAAGGAATTGGAGAGGAACAAAGTAAGCGTCAGGAGAGTATGCAGCAAGTGGAGCTTATATCGGTGCGACATGCAAGCTGGGCCAATTCTTTCGCCATCGGCGGCTTGGTTGTAGTACGGGGCGGTACACTGCAACTGTGTTGGAAATGGGGTCGGGCTGTCAGAAGGCGTTGCCTCACATTTGTGGTACCGAAGGGGGCTGTGAAGATGCAAGTTAATTGTATACTAATAGTAGTTGAATCAGGATTCAGTAGGAGTGAATCTGAAAGTTCAGTACGTGATCACTCAGGCTGTATGATTTACTGAGCTTGGGCAAAGCTTGCCAGTGAGTGCCAAATTATTCGATGTGCGCCATGTCAGTGACCGGCATCTGGAAGCCCCTTGCCGGTCGGTCGTACATGATGGAAGTACCGCAGCAGAATTCAAAGTCGGACCCTTGCAGTTTCAACGGTCGATCGAGAAACTTTGCATCCGGTGACCCGGAACTGTGCGTCGGACTTCTAATTCCTCCTGCCAGTGCCTATTGTCATTCATAACCAACGACATCACTGGAGCCTGAATTAACATTCTTAGGGCCCAACAACGGCTGGGAGTCGAAAGCTTCATATGATATCAATGTCAGCTTGCACCATTCCTTATCCATCGCGGCCTGCCAATAGGTTGAATGAATACGAGGCGACAGTGATAGGCCAGTTGATCTCGTAGCTGAGCAGTGGTATGGGAGCCTGGACTTTTGAAGGTATCTTATAGTTTGCTTATTTTTCTGCATGTTTTTCCACCTTGCTCGGCGTATCCTACGACGGCGACTTGGCATCACGATTATGCCACTAATATTTCATGACCTAGATTGTCGCATGGTTTATTCACCAGCAGCTCAGCGCTCATCGTGTGTTGTAAACTCTGGATTCGTCGGACAACTCACCATGCGCCATGAGTCTGCTGAAGCACCTGTAGCGTAATATGAAGGTGAACCAACCACTTTATCATGTATCCTGAACACGTTCCTTATAATGTCCTCGCTTCTCAAACTCGTGACGGAACCCCTGCCAGGCTATTCTTCGGTGCCAGTTTATAGTATTTGACTCTACTCCAGTGTCTCTTTCAAGTTATGAAGGAATTCGTACCCTTGCGAAACTATCTTTTGTTTCAGAACAATCCGAAAGTCAGCCCGATTCATGCTCTCGTAAACCATGTCTGACATTTGACAGGATAGATTATGTGTAGACCCAGACGCACAGTTTCTTTGTGCTGATGAGTGATCATGGACGGGAACCCTACTGTCGTGTCCTAGTAACGGCAAAGCAGACCCGTGACCGTAGCAAATGCCATTGCCTTCCGCCCTTCACGAGTTGATGTGCAGGCTTGTCATTACCACATCTCCAAAGTTGTGAGTTCCGCCATTCAATGGAACTAGAAGTCTGCAACACCCATGTCTATTTTCAATCTTAATTGATTATCCCAATAGCCTTTGGCAGCATCCATCATGCGCTTGGTGTTTTGCATTCCCCACATTTCAGGAACAGGCCTTATGGCGCATCAAACCTTGCGGACCGTCGATGACAGTCAAATTGAGCCGAACGGTACTTTCCGATCCTTGTTGTGTTCCGCAACAGGGCCAGAGAGAACCGAAGACGATTACCGAGACAGATCACGAGAAATACTAACTGGTTGTCCTTCAATGAAAAACGAGATCGCAAAGATCAAAACGGAACGAGCGGTATCTAAATCGGTGTTCGATCACAATTAGGTGAACTTCCGGACATGAAATCTGAATCCCCGAGAGTTGAAACGTTGAGGCCTCGAGGCCCCTAAGACCCTATTTACGTAGCGGGAATTGCCTTCTGATAAGTGCATGCCGTGTATATATACCTTCAAGTTGCCACTGGCCATGAACCACATGGTACGTAGCAGTCTCTAACATGACTGAACAGCTTCCCCAGCCAGAGCACGAAGCACCACAGTATACTCTTCCAGAGACGTTCAATATCGGGCGATTCAGCACACGACATCTCGTCCGCCCAAACCAGCTCAAGGCCCATCTTCAGCTTCTGGCAGCATTCAGCCACCTCAAGCAGCGAGTAGTTGCCAGCGAGAGCATTATCGCAGGATTAGAGTCGGACAGTGAGAAACGCTGGGTATGGTTCGTCAATTTGGCTGTTGAACGGTACGTGCCTTACTAGCGTTCTGCATGCACCGCTTGTACTGGTAACTCACTGGATTGATGGTGTACAGTTTTGAGAGGTGGTGTTTGACAATCAAGCAATCTGATATAGTGAAGCAACGATTGCCTCCCATTGATGTAACTATGGTATGGCATGCCTATCTCTTGAATCCGAGGTAAGCATATCTTTACTTCCTCTCAACAATGAACCTTACGTTTTTCGGTCACATCCGCAGCTGGTATGCGGAAGACACTGCGCGGATCTCCAAGCTCAAACCTCTCGTTCGTTTCACTGATTACTTTCCCAAGCTTCTCGTACGTCAAATTACTTGTGAACAATGTCTCGAGCTTGCTGACCGTCATGCCAGGCTAACCCTGATCTACTAACCACCGACGCACCACAACACGAGCGCGTCTCTGCCTGGGAGCGCCGCACCAAATCACCGTATGATCTATTTGCATCTGCTGCGGATCTCACGCACAAATCTATCGAGTGTCCTCACTGTCAACGCACTATTCTTTCACGTGTGTCCCTTGTGCCTGCATGGCATGGGATTGCATTCTGACTGCCGGCCGTAGCGTTCTTGCGGCCTAATGGGAAGGGATACGCCCAGAGCAACTTTAGCATCGAGTGTGAATGTGCTCAGCCGATCACAAAAGAACTTCTCGGCCTTTACAAATTTGCGAACAACATAGTCGAGCCAACGGCACCTGATACATATTTGGCGTGGGTGTCGCATTGCTTACCATGTCGGACCTCATCTAATATAATCTACATACACAGTGGAACTCTTCATACACCACGCTGCACCTATGATACCGAGCGCGGGGACATAATCAAGGAACGCATCCTCAGCTCGTATATGATTTTCAAGAAGAAGAAGAAGAAGAACGAGGCAAGTGATCCTGCCCGCCAGATCTTGGAAAATGTCCAGTATGATGCTGCTCGCATGCGTACCGTGCTTAGCAACCACTTGAAGCCAATACTGTATGTCCTAATTTGTTGTAATGAATACCTTTCTCAATCGATGGACAGGTTGAACAAGATCATGGGTGCCTACACGGACGACAGAGTGTTTTCACTCGATTTGGTCGGTGCTGTAAGTAGATCTTCAACATCGATCATATCCGAAGACTAATATACGAATCTAGGTCCTCCGGCAAGCCTCGTTTGTGAAGAAGATGGTCGACCTTGGGTGGACCGAGCCTGGATATTTTGCTAACGAGCTGGATACAGTGGCGCTGCAACATTGCGTAGCTCGGTATCACGCGTGCGTGCTTGCTCCTTTGTCTATGGAGCGCCCTAGAACATTACTCCACAGCTTTTTGAACATCATGGCAGAATCGCCTGCCTCGTTCTTCGTGCCCACGCTTGATATCGATCTCGGGTGGCATACTCATCAACTCATGGCGAGGCGGTATCAAAACGACTGCCTCTCGCTCGTAGGACGATATGTCGATCAGTAGGTGCCGCCACTAATACAATGCGTAACAAACATATTGAATGTGCATGATTCAGCGATGATAAAGTGGAAGAAGGTCAACTCGCGACCTCCTTCGACTTCACTTGTCGTGCTTGGAACGTAAGCTATTTCCCTTAGAATTCGATATCACCACTATAACTCGTCTAAATCGTAGGACCGTTATCACGTACCTTACATGCACTGCGGGTGTCCGCTGCCAGGAGACACAATCGGCCAAAAGCTCCGACGTCTCCTCTCCTCTCAAGCCAATAGCAACGAGCTTTTACTCCCTCCCAAACCTGACGCATGTGCTGCTACGCACCCAAGCGATCACAACGCCGTGTTTGCCCTACACAACATGTCCGTTAGCCTGCGTCGCCGGGAGAATCGTGCACGCAAGGCAGAGATGCGGAGGCTGCGTGCAAAGCGGGACGGAAGAGCTGTGAAGAGGGATGGGAATGTTGATCATGGGATTGCATTTTTGTATCCTGTGCCGATGTTTTATTACTACCCTGGTGGATGCGTTGCTGCTGCTGGAGCGGTGGTGAATGGAGGTTTGGGGTGTGCAGTGGTGAGTCTCGTTGTGTTTGGAGAATGAGGGGTGCTGATATCAGGCTTATAGGGGGAAGGTAGCTGCTCGATTCGTGCCTCATCGTGTGGTGGATCTGGTGCTGGTGCTTGTGGGACGAGATGTGGTGGTGGCTGTGGTAGCGGGGGCGGATGCGGGGGCGGGGGCGGAGGTGGAAGCGGGGGCGGATGTGGGGGCGGAGGCGGATGTGGGGGCGGAGGCGGTGGAGGTCACGGTGGAGGTGGAGGTGGAGGCGGAGGCGGTGGAGGTCACGGTGGAGGTGGAGGTGGAGGCGGTGGAGGTCACGGTGGAGGTGGAGGTCACGGTGGAGGTGGATGCGGGGGCGGTTGTGGGGGCGGTTGTGGGGGCGGATAATCAGACTGTCTGCAACATTATCTTGAATCTTAAATATATCTCACCAGCTGTTGTACTCTAAATATGTTCGCTTGGTATCAGACAATAGATATCTTGATTGGCATAGCATCACGACATTCGCGCCAGCTAATGGTACCGGCATCAATCCCCACGAGTTTGGAGAACATCCCCTGCATATGTGAAATGAAGCAACATGTACTTGTACGATATATCACTAACATCCTATGGAAAGGCATGTGCGAAACGTTGTTGCGCTGCTATTGAGTTCGGACCATCGAGAGAATATATATGTGAAGGGGGATATATTCACTGGAGTTATGAAGTAGGTGAGCTAGTACTACAAAGGGAGTTCCATATGGGTAGTACTACGTCGAACCAGTACGAATGTAACTTGAACCTATAGCTGGTGTCCGTGGCTAACAGAATGACATCCCTTACAGCGTTGTCATTTTTGTTCAGACAAACGGTTTGGAGGACTCGTAGCACACGCTATGAGCACTATATGCCAGTGGCCGGCATAGCTAGTTTGCCCCATGTTTTAATTTTCTGTCGTGACACGCGCCATCCTATCTTGGTGCTTATGGTCACCACTTTAAAGTGCAATGTTCCTTTTGACGCATGGTGCCCAATTGTACTAGTAGTTTCCTGCTACCAGTACACTTGTACTTCTTGCTTACAGTGGTACTTCTGATAGTATACACCTCGCACTTCACTTTCTTTTCCGGAGCTTGGGCACAAATTCGTTTACTATGTAGCATAGCAACAATACTTTATCATACTGTTGTACATCACCACCAAACGTTGTTCTTTTGAAATATCTAACTCATCCTTCGATTCGATCAATGTATGAGAGAGCCTCTAGGCTTCCTGAGCGATTCTGCAATTCCTAGGAACGTTTCGGCAAGTTGTACCTATGGACTGTGTTGAGCACCCCTTTTATGCGTTTGTGTAGTAGCACTCTTACCGTGTCTAAGGCCTGCGTGTATGAAGATGCGACTGTTGCTGCCGCTGGGGCCAAAGGATCTCTTGGGGCGTTGTTCTGGATGTCAAGGGCAATTTGAGTCATTCGTCGCAAGGAGGTAGATGCTCTGTCTGGACCAAATGATACTGCGTGGAAAGACAACGCTTTGCTATAGATTGTGTCACAGGTTGCCAATCCAACAAAAAACAGGCCACCAACCCAAGACGGACCGCGGAGCGGCACAAATCTTGAATAGTCTGATCCGCAATGCGGCACTCGCCATCCGACAAAAATATGATTACAGGGCTCCTAAAAGCAATGTTAGAGATTTTAGACATGTTTATGGGTAGATCGACGCACCTCTCTGTGCTCCAATGTTGTTCCATGACCGATTGAGCTCGTTGAATCGCTGCAGTGAAGTTCGTGCCTCCATCGGCGGAGTAACGCAAAACGGCGTCTAATAATTGGTCCGGAGAACTGACAAAATCGTTTACGAAGGCATTCGTAACAGCAGAATCAAACAGAATAACACTATATGAGTCGCGTCGGGCTGCCTGTTGGCCACCAACTGCTGCAGCACGGGCAGACCAGAAGCTATATAGTGAGGAGAGGACAGCACCAAACCGGTTGTTAGAGCGTCCCACAATTCTGTCCGAGGCAGGCGTATTCGGAAGGGGGTGTCTGTCGCTAGAGGCCATGGAACCAGATCTGCCAATAATCAGCAATAGTAGCAAAGCGAGCATTGTCCCGTACCTATCAGCCACAAAGAGTCTGGAGTATGTGTATTGATTAATGTCACTGCAGCTGGAACCCAGCCGACCACTCACACATGGAATGCTTGCTGCATAATCACAGGGTTCCTACATGAGAAGATATGGCCGTCATTGGAAACGTATCCTAGACCGACTTGGGCATTATTAGGATCCGCCGGTGGATGAAACAAAGGCAAAGTGCAGTAGGATGGCTGAGCAGCATTTCCAGCTGCAGCAGTATGCTCAGGGCCTGGCAAAACGGTAAATCGCCAATGGGACAAGCACAGAATAAATCATACCGCCACACATTGAGTCGCTAACAAGAATATGGATTCAATTGTGTTATTACATTTTGAACATTCAAAACGCACCACTTAGCGAAATTTGCTTGCTCCTCCCGAGAATAAGGGTCTTTGAAGCCTGCGGACCATGTGAGCCTGAGAATACAACTGTAAAATTACTCACCGGCCCGCCGCCAAAAGAGATTGTGCGTCATACAGTCCTTGGCACGTTCCGGGTTGGGCACAAGTCTCTTCGAGATATGTTGAGTTTCATTGTTTCCTATGCATGCGGCGGCATCCTCCGCACGACAGTAGTCAATGTGAACGTGTCTGCCCAATGCCTGACAGATGAGGCTGCACATCATTGGTGCGCCCTCATCATTCGAAGAGAAGCGACGGCCTTCCACCTCCAGACCCGTGTCATCAGGGCCATCGACTGCCCATCGTGACGAAGACATGGATCCGTGTCTAGTCTCATGCTCTTGTTGTGGGTGACCTGGTGTAACGGTTCATAAGATGTGGGTGCCAGGTGCACCAATGTACTTACCGAGAGGCAATGTACAATAGTAGCCACAGTGATCACACCTGAAAAGATAAGAAAATGAGGAATGATCGCAAAAACGAAGGAAAGATTCCAACTTTGCTCTACAGAAATGCACCACTCTTTTGTCCAAACTATGGTTGTGCCGACCTTCATGGGCTACCAGGCCTGGTGGTATTGTCTTAGCGCATCTCAGTCGTTTAGCCACTGTCGAGGGCGAGTCAGTGACAGTCTCAGAGGTGACAACTTCGACACAAACCTTGCGAGTACTGCGAACCAAGGTCGAATGTCAACTCAAAAAATGATGTCAATGACAATAACAGCACGTCACCTTCGTGTACTGGAACGTCTCGTGCCTTCCGGTGAACGTCGCTTCGATCGATTGCGGCGCAGTCTCAATTTCGCAGATGCCTTCGGCGGTGCATTGCGCGGAACACGAATGCTCCTCACTAGGGGATGTTTGATTATTATTGAGATACGAAGATACACTGGATGATCAACGACAAACCCGCAGAGGTGAATAGCACCGTCTTCCAAGCCGTGAAGATGGTCCGTATTCGCACAGAGTCTCTTGCAAAGTTGACATGGGAAAGAACAAAGCCGAGCATCGCACAGGTGTTGGTCATGGTTCACATCACTGCAGCAAATGAGGTGTCAGCAGGCAGTGGTTCCAAACGTTCATTTGATGACTTGCCTTGCAATGCCACAAGTACCGCGGCAAGGGGGAGTGGACCCGTCACTCAACCTAAGCTGTGATAGATCGCAGGGCTAGAGGCAGTTTAAGTAGGTAAGAAGGCTGCTCGAGGGTCATACATACCTGACCGCAGGCATGCACAGTAGCAGCACATAGATGGTCATCTTCAGCGTGACCGATCACCTAAACAACAATTCCATAACCTCTTGCCCACGGTAAAGTGGATCTGTCTCACCTTCGTACACTCATCCAGACATCCCTGTCTCCCAGAAAATTTGCAAGCTTGACCACAGAGATGTGCATTAACAACACATCTGGAAGGGGATTGATGATCTTATGCGCAGATACGATTGTGAGAAGCTTACATATGGTTGCCCGGATGCCCCGCTCTGAACAGCTTCAGTTTACTGAGCCATTGAAAAGATTTATGACTTACGACATGGAGCAATCCTTCGCCTCTCCAGATGAAGCACAGAAATCACAAGAATGTATGCAAACATGAGATGTCTGACAGTCATGCTGTCCATCATGCAATCTGCTTTGAATGCAGAGTAGCTCGCAACGTCCACATTTCAGCTTGCACAACTGCAAATTGCTCTTCAGGTCAACTATTGCGCTTTCAAACGTTCTCATGAGCTCGTCAATGCTCGCTTGCCCGCTTTGGAAGCGAGCGACATTCAACGATATCCACTCGCGAACATGGGCGACGCGTAAATTGACCATACTGTCGATATGAGCGATCAAATTCTCAATCCAATGATCCTCCGGCATGTGGTGGCGAGAATCATAGTCTCTCCATGCACGAGACAGAGCTCGGAGAGCAACTTCGCGAGAAGAAGATTGCGACCCCGATGCCAATGAAAATTCAGTCGAAGTATCGGGCATCCCAATCGGGACGTCGTCATCGAGGTTCTGCATAACGCCAGGTTAGATGCGATTGCAATAAATGGGAGCAGAAGCGTTCTATACCTTCAGAGGTTCTGAGTCAGGATTGACCTCTTGCAGTCCAAATGCTAGAGCATTTGGCAGCATGGCTAAAAGAAGTTGTGCTCGATGCGAGGCCATCGATTCTTCGATGTGTTATTCGTCAGCTGAACCATGGATACTTTAAGTGTACATACGTGATAAAGCGCCCCAATCATTTGCCTGCACAAGTTCTAGTGAGCACTCCCAAAAATGTAGGTCAAGTCAATGATACCTTCAGCTTCGCCATCAAGGTCTTCATTACATGAAGGAACTCTCCTGCTGTGTTATGCGTCAGTTTTTGTTTGTCCAATCGACGTTTGAGGGTTGGGAACAGCTGATAAAATCCTTGTGACTCAATTACTGGCCTACATTGGAGCAATCAGCAATATACGGTCATGAGAGACATTTCACATACCAAGGGATAATATTCAACTGCCCAGCGTGGAGGCGAGAGATAAAATTGGCCTCTTGTTCATCTTGAACTATCTGCTGAAACTTGAGGGCGAACCTGAGTGATGATTTGAGTATGCATTCGTGTGGACACCGTCTGGAGCATACTCTCGAGTAATTTCTGCTTTATCGGAATCTACAACATCCTTGAAGTCGACGAGTCAAAACATCAGATTTCAAGAGGTGGAAAAGTACCTTGATGATGATCACCAATGTCGACTGAAATAGACTCGGGTTAGATGCTGGGTCGAGGACGGTCGAGCTTGATTGGAATGACTGGAATAAGCCTGTGATATCTCGGCTCAAGGCGAAGTTGTTCCGGAATAGCACCTACGTCAACGGCGTTAGGCAACAACCAGAAACACGTGGAGGGCAGCAAACCAAGTTAGAGATCGCCGTGTTGAAAAGCACGAGCAATGTATCTTCTTGAGCGGAACGCTCAATACTGTGAACACCTATGAAGGGAAGATATCGATATGGAATGTCCACCAATGGTTGGTTGGACGTACCTTCGAAATCCAAAGCAACAACAAGAGCATCCTTAGTCGGAGTTACTGACATCCAGACCCCTTCTGTCGTACGCATGGCTGATCCTGCGAATGACGTGTCCACAAGATGGTTCAAGGAAAAGCTTTTCCCCACCGATTGTTCGCCCATGGACGACACAACTTTGACCGGCTTGCAAGGAAAATTACACCGGATGAAATCAGTGTCGCTCAACTCGAGGCGTTCATGTAATCATACCTTTTTGGCCATGTATGACTGGAACAAAGATTCATACCAACCAAAAGACAGGTGATCGACAATGCGGTTAACATCCGCGCCAAGGAGGGACTTCTCAAGTTCGGACGAATACACACCATCCTTAAGTGGGATGAATCGATTCTCCCTCGTCACTGCGATATGAATTGGAATGAGGCAGAGGATATCCACCAACCATTCCCCAGCTCTGAATTTCGACACACTCCATTCTGCAGCTCCCAGAAGACTATTGGAAAAACCGGGATATGTAGTTGCAGAGATGACCATTGATTTAAGGATGGTTCCCGTTGGCTTCTTCGACGTCCTTTCAAAGTTGTAGATAAGGTCGTGGAAGTGCGGTGAGAACATGTGATGGTCACGATCTGTAATGAAAACCAGTGTTCGCGGACATCTGTTACTGGATGATGTGATCGTCTCCCGCTGAACGGCAGAGAGAACCGGGAAGCGAGTCCACACATCGGTGTGACAATCAATAAGACAATTGTGTGCAGTGACATTCTCCGACTGAGCTCCTCCTCCTCGAACGCCTTTCTCTTTGAAGGTGAACTCTGTCACTTTGCGAGTGATGTCAAGAGCGAATGATCGACAAGAATTCGAGTCAATATCAAGCATAACCAGGTGAACGATACTTCTCTTTATTAGAGAAGTCAAAAGCAGCGGCTGATCCAGGGGAAGATCCGGAATTTCGAGTGGGAACGCCATCCGTCGAGCCGAAGGTACTCCAGTGATAGGCGGTCAAGGTCAATTCAGAGCCACACACGTGAGTGACAATCAAACAAGAACCATCTGGAGTAGAGTAAACTGCCTTAGGGATTTGGATGAGATTAAGTGTGGCAGGTCTGGCATACGTATATCAGCAGTCATCATTTACTGTAAGTTAAGCTCCTACCTAAACTGCATCGTTGTCAGGGAGTATATTCTGGCTTGTGCCAACGAATCGACGAGCAGTAATTCTTCGCTACCACAGATAAAGCAGGCATGAATGATAGAGACTCCTTCGCCATACCACTGGGTCAAGTTGATCGCACTGCCAGAAGCCTGGAAACCACGGGTGTTGTCGTGAACAAAGATGTGCAACATAAGCTGATTACGTGTTCATTAGACCCGTGCGGAAAATTGCTTGTGAAGCCAACCTTATCTCTAGCGACGACACTGAGCAATCGTTTTGACTCGTCGAATGCGAGAATAAATTCGCCAATTTTATCGCGATTTAGCTTTTTCCCGCGGCCCACATTCAAGGCGCCTTCGATCGCGTTGAGGCTTTCCAGAAACACCATTAGGTTCCCATACCGATCAGTTGTTGCGAGCAAGATCCTATCGCCTGAAAGAAGTTGCGCTCTCCTAAATCAAAAACGTCAATATATTGATGCACCACAATATCAAAAGCACTGACGCCACCGAATCCCCGAGAGGTAACTTGAACGAGTGCGCATGCCTGCCAGCGAATCTTGGTGAGGGAATCGCAGTAGGGTCCATTTTCAAGGAATGTTGATCATGTTCCATCAGCTGCATGAGATGGACAGAGAATTCATAGACAGGGTCCTGGAAATATTCCCTTCGGCCAGAGATGAATATTTGTGCTGTTATAGATCATCTTGTCAGAGTGGGAATACACAAGGATAGCTGGATTTACATTGGTAATGTTTTCGTGTCTCCTCGGCGGAAGTGATGACGAAAGTGTACCTATCAACTTGAGATGAAGGCGAAGCAAATAAGTGCAGAAACACTAACGGATGATGCCCTGTCTGCGAGAAGTCATTGATTTCGCGAATAAACGCCGTCCGTAACTCAGTAAGTTGCTCCTCTTCATGACTGACAGCTTCTCTATGAACCTGAAGTAGACACTGATCGGTTTGTGTGTGCAGGGCCAAATGCACCAAAGCTCGGGTTTGTTTCGTCAAGTGTGATCTAAAGTGATCCAAAGCGGCTGTCCTAGTTTCTTCCACGATTTTTGCTAAGATACGGGGCATTTTGTCATCACTCAACTCCATGAGGAACTGAGCGTCGCTGATGGAATCGGCGTCTGCCTCTTTTAATGTTTTACCAAAGGTACGCGGATCCAGGTCAGCCAAGACGACAGAACTGAATTTATCCCAGAGAACATTTACGAATCCCTTGGGCTTCTCATGCGAAAAGTTCCCTCTGCTGATCGATTTGAGTGTTTCCTTAACGTGCGACATGTCCTCGTAGAGAATGACATCAATGAAGCTTTCACGGGCTTCCTTCGGCATATCTGGAGAGTTGCGAAGGACATTCCGGGCAATGCAGATCCGTTCTTTGCAGTCTTTGAAGTGCCGACTGTTGATTTTCTCCGAATGCACCTTGCGACGGAGCTCTATCCCTATGTCTGGATATAAGGCAATGAGAGTGTCAAGCTCTTCTGCGGAACTAATTAATAAAAAGTGGAACATCGCAAACGTGACATACTTCGCACTGAATCGCGTTCCTGTTCATTTCCAGTGGGATGTAAAGAGGGATCGACAGTGGAGGTACTTGAAAAATGTTATCAGTTATACACGAGAACCTGTCGTGGGCATAACTCACGAAGAGCTGGTACCAGCTGGAATGTCAGTCATGGCTGAATCTGTGAATGGTATCAGTCCCCGACAAAGTAATTGCACGGAGAACGGACCTAGAGTCGAAGGACATGGGAAAAATCCGTGAGTGAAGGTACTAAGGCTCGATCAGATGTTGGTTAAGTGTGCGAAGTATTGAAAAACGCACGAAAATTTCTTGATGATAGCATCGACCAAAGCCTGATGAAAAACCTTGGTCAGAAGAGGCTCCCCCCTCTTCACGTCCTCTCTAATCCTGTTCGCCTCTGACTCCTTGCTGGACCTGGTATTCGATGAGATTTCCGCGGATCGCTGTCGAAACTGTTCACACTGTTGTCGGAAACGATCCTGGATGCCATTATATATCAGAATCTTCAGGGCATCTGCATCAAGACCCTCGCTGATCCGTAAGGCATCGCTTTTTCTAGGGAAGTGTCAGATAACGGCCAAAATCGAGCTGCTCAGTGTGATACACACAGGTAATTGCGCAATTGGATGCTAGTCAAGGATTGATTTTTCATGGGTTCGGCATTGAGCCTGCCCGGTTGAAACGCAACGGTCATGAACCCTTGAGTCGTCTCACCATGCAACAAATCAGGCTTCAGCAAATTGACCTCCACTGTTGCCTCTGGGTGAGGCTGGGGCATGATTATGTGCTTGGACGTAGCCTATAGAGGCGGCTCTAAGTACTCAACCACTCATTTCGATAGAGCGAACTAACCTTGAATCCCAGGCGTAGCTTTACTGACTCCTCCTGCTCATTTGTTTTCGCGACTTCAAACGTGAACAACCTACTGGACTCATCATGGTCTTCGTCCAGATCCATGATGGCATTTTCGCCTTCTTGGTCATTCCATATGATTGACCGAGCATGCTCCGAGGAAATAAGCGCTGTGACTTGATCACACATTTTCATGAGGTATCTGGCGTATTTTGTTAGAAGCAGTGCTTCAATCAATAAAAACTGGCCGGACCTCATGAAGGTCACGCGGTTGCGTCTCACAGACGAAGGAGCTGAGTCATCCCATGTCGAATCCTCCGGCCAGTAGATGAGGAAGAGCTGTTGGTCAGCTGTAGCCTCGCAAACTGCACGGACAATGTACAATCCAGAACGAAGACTCGGCATTGAAACGTTAGAGTCACTTTGGTTTGTGATGAGTTGTTTTGCGCTACAGGATAAAGTTGATCAAAATGTCAATCTGAAAACTGGTGCAAATCTCACATTTCTTCGCTTACGACACTCAGAGATAACAAGAGTCGCACAATTTCACCCTTACTTCCGTATACGCCAACAGGCTTCACGATGAAGCGGTCTAGCGCGCTGAAGTTGACTTTCGTCATGGACACATATGTGCCCGGACAAACACTGTTGATGAATGCACGGAGTGAATCTTGTGCTATGATAACTTTGTCCACTACAACTAAAGTTAGCGAAGGCAAAGCTTGTCAAGGATAGTGAAGGTACCTAGCCCACCACTCCCTTGTTCACTGATCAAATCTAAATCCGATACATCCCGTTAATCGACTCGACAAGGTCGCGAGCATCACTATGTGGAGAGGAATCTTCCACGTCCATCTGAATCAGAACGTGAGAACTCCAGCCCACATCATGATGACCGCAAGCCTGAAGGAAGTGGACCTACAAAGTCCTCTGCATCATCGGATCTCACTGATTGATAGAGGTCATCGTCCGAATCCTCAGACATGTGGGTAGGGTCTGTCGTATCTGACTGATCACCCTTGAACGCCGGGAGTGCTTGTGATGCCAAGGGCTCATCATCATCGTCCATCTCGTCGATCGTGATCGATGGTGCAGATGCACGGGAATATGAGCCCTGGGCAAAACGATCCTGACTGTTGTCGTCAATGCCGCCTGATCGATCTGTGCAGATTATGAACGACAGCTTCTCCATATGTGGCGTACACTCACCGACACCTTTTCCCTTGTCTATCTTCTGCTTGAAGGGTTGTATACCTTGACTGCCAGTGGCACTAATTGGGAACAGTTGTGGTGGTACATACGATCCGTCCATGATGGTGGATGAATGTGAAGAACAACCTGAGAGAACCTGGTATCACCCAACTTTATAGTTGGTGTTTGCCAAGTTAGCGCCTCAGCCACAAACCTCAGTGAGGTAAACCCTAGCCCAGTTCAAGCCCAGATGGGCAGCCCACACTTAATATTACTGCTACGTAATGAGCTCTGTAATACTAATGATGTTGAATAAGGCGGGCGAGTGCATGGAATATGCATATCAACGTTTGCAAATTTGAACCGCAACACTCGAGCTGTATAAACATCCTTGATAGGGATGCGGCTGGGATAGCGAGTCAGTGCAGACTATACCGTGACGTCGTTGAGTCTATTCATGTGCATGAGGTCGTGAGAAAATTACGGAGGGAGTAAAAGTGAAATCGGAGACATGCATGAAGCGACTTTCGATGATTAATATTGATAGCAAAGGAGTCTGCTCTGCGAGCGGTCAACTGCATTAGGTTTCTATAAGTAGCCTAATATCAGACACATCGTAGGAGTAAGACTGCCCCTCGATGATTCTCGTTTAGTCGGAAACCAAAAACTTCATCTGCTTGTTCTCTATCATGAATCATGATGCCGCTGCTCAGCTTCCCAAAACACTCCAACCTCATATCTCGAAAACGAGCAGTCTTAAAGGTCCCGAACGAGATCGCTCTTGTACTATGGAAAGCCAGCGATGTAGAGCGAATCTTACGCAGAACCTTTTCACTAGCAGCTATGTGGACTTCAGAAATGATCATGATACAATGTCGGCCGTGCAGTAGAAATGCAGTACAGTAGCCTCACCATCTTATAGCAGTCAATCGCCTTGCACAAGCTCTACCGCACGATCTTGTTCACGGCGCTTTGGTGGCTTCACCACCAAGTCTGCTTGTTGTCTGCAAACTTAGATTAGAGCTTGAGCTGCACATCTCCCACATACACTCACAGACGCATTCGTAATAGTAGCTTGCGGTTGGCGCTTTGTATCTCAGCTGCGGTCTTTATGGCACGCGCGAACAATTCGGCCCTGTGATCTACCTTCCTGGCTTTCAGGATCTATAGCGTGAATGATATGAGTGATGTCTTTCATATAGCCACACCAACAGGTTTCACTGGCCTTATTCTGACTGTCAACTCGGCCTTGAATCCGGCCGCTTTGAATAAGCGCAACTACCTCTTTCTCAACCTCATCGACGGTCCAGCCAAATGCGGTGCTCATTCTGTCGAGACGAATGGTCTGGAATGGCTGGAAGTAAAGCACAACCGCGACATTACGAATGAGGTTCGTCAAATCATATACATGTGAGTACATATGAATGTCCACATAATGGCGCGTCTGGTGTAAGAAAGACGACTCAGGATTATAGATGTTAATAGATGTAAAAAGCATACCGAGTACCGCTCAAGAAGCTCCAGAACGTTTTTGAAATCGCTTGAAAGATATGATTGGATCAAGTCTCGAACATATGGTTCTTGCTCAATATACGCAGAGAAAATAGCGTTTCCCGTAAGTTGAGACTTGATTGCAGATCGCGACATGCTGGCAAGAGCGCATAGAGTCCCATATACCGCAAAGTCACCAGGAGCGACAAGCTAAAAGAGCATAAGCAAAGGTTATCTGGATAGAGGATCTTGCTGACCTTTCCAATCCAATCGCCAAGAGAATCCGGAGGGCCGATCTTCAGGAAAAGTTGAGCAGCTTTTTCGTAGTTGGCTTGTCCTAGGTGGAACAAAGCCATCGCAAAGTCCAGCTTGGACTGTACTTGGTCGCGCTCTGCTGACTTTTTAGGTGGCAGGGCAGCTGAGTTGGAACCAGCAGTAGCGTTGGATGCTGCTGCCGCGCTTGCCGTATCAAGTGCACCTTCCGCCTTAAAGACATAGGAAGATATGTGGGCGTAATTACGTTGTTCGATCACAAGCTATGAGAAAGAGGTATCAATGACCAAACAATAATACCGATGAACTAAAATCTACCTCTAGCACAGAAAGACACATGTCAAGAACATGCTGACTGGTTGAGCAGAACTCCCTTGACTTCGTATAATGTTTGAGTGCTTGGATATAATCTCCAGTTGCGCGGTAGAAGTCACCGAGGTCCCTGTGGCCCATCTAACCGATAGACTGATATTCAGAGTCTTTGAAGGAATCAAAACGCTGGTCGTACCCTTATGCTCTCTTTAATCATGTTGTTAGGAATAAGTCTTCAGCTCGACTTCTAGCTTCGTTCTCTCCGCTTGATTCTTTTTCGTAACCTCTTCGCACCACGTCCGTATTCACTGAACACAACTCGCTAGTAGGAGGGAGTTGCACCTCTGGAAGGTCTGCCACAGCATCATATGCATTCATCACGGTCTGATAAAGAGTTGGATCGCGAAGCTCCTCGATCTGCGCGAACGCAAGCTTCAATGCCTGTGGTGCCAAAGTCGGACATGTTGAAATGATGTGCACAAGCCTGTCAAATGCAGTACGACCTTAGAGAGTCGGAAATCTCGATCTAAGCTTATGCATCAAGAGGGGTGTTTGATATCATACCAGAATATCCAGAGATGTATGCGTCTAGATCGAAAGGATGAGCATCGTCCACTGGTCGGATTCGTCTCCTCTGGACTGCGGGAGGTTGCGACAGGGAGACTTCGTTCTCAATATAATCAATTTCCATTCGTAAGTCACTTGGGTAGGAAACGGACGTGGTCGAGTCCCACAATAATATATTGCACGTTCTGGTTAAGCTGGATGAGTCAGCCAATAATATGAAGCGTAGGTACGTCAGCACACGCGGGCCCTTGGCACAGTTGGTAGCGCGTACGCTTCGCAAACCGTGAATGCGTAAGGTCGTGGGTTCAACTCCCACAGTGTCCATTTTTTGATACTCGATCTACATACTAGTCGCTGTCTGAAGTCAACCGCTTGCTACTGAACCAACCGAGTTTTTCCTTTCCGGTGTTTATGTAAAACCCGTACATCGATATTTCAAAGATTCAGCAGTCCAAGCGTGAATGTCAACAAAGAAAGACTCGGAGGCGTTCACAGGTGAGCGCTTGAGCAACCATGCGTCTTTTCGCTGAAGGCACGGTTTCTATATGCGCCCGTCCACATCCGCGAGTCGTGGTACGTGCAGTCATCAACTGACCATTGAATGAATGTGACAGACGGGCTGAACCATGGAATTAGTATTGAGATCGATTCTGAAGCACCCTACCATGTCATAGAAACATGCACATCTAGCCAAGGAGCCAAACCCACAGGAGAGATGAGCGAGGGCAAGCTCTGTCAAAGAAACTCGAAATCTCATCAAAAGACATGGGTGCCACGCGTCATGAGATGCAGCTGGTTGTACAACATGCGCTGGATACAATTGTGACCCATCAACGCTTGAACGTCGGTAACATAGGAAAGGGGTAATGTTAGCTACTCAAATCTTTTCCAGGCATGCTTCTCAAACTCTTTCAGCTTCGCTCGCTTGGTTGGGCTACAGGGTAAAGGAAGTCAAAAACTGCGCTAAAACATATCACGAATACTCACAAGACGGGTACGCGAGGCTCAATGAGGGCTCTTTGTTGCATGCTACGGAAGCGATCACGGAATAAGTTGCCCTCGGGCTAATAGGAGGCTATCAGCGATGTCGATGAGAATTGCGTAGTCGACATACCTTTAGCGTTCGTAGATTTTCACTCAGATCCTCCCCAATCTGAACCTCAATTTCATTTTCAGGAACTTTATATTTCCCTAGCCTTTGGCCAGCTAAGCCCTTTCTAAGCTTCATCTTCAGCGCTAACTGCCTTGCCAATCGCGCTTGATTTTGTTGTTGGCCAACTTTCTCCGCGGTTGAACGAAGAAATTTAGCCATTGTTATCGTGGCAAGCATTTTTTTTCTTGCCGCTTTTTCTGCCAATGCTTGTTTCTGGTGGAAGCTCAGCGGCAATGAGCAGGAAACGACAAAAGGCTTACCTCCTCGCGCAATCGCAGCGCTTTTGCTCGTTGCTGCTTAGTTTTGCGCGCCGATGGTTTCTTGGGTACAACTGCATCGTGCTGTGCAACTGGTTCGCCGTCGTCTTGGGGTATCTCGTCCAAAGTCATTCCAAGTGGAAGGCCCTCCGTGACATTTGTAGCAAGTGCACGTGCATCGGCAACCTTGCGTCGAACTTCAGCCAATTGATCCGCTTCTTCTTGTCTACGTCGTTCCACCCTGCATGCCTCCATGATAAGCTCATCGTGTGCCGCGGCAGGGGGGTTGTACGATGATCCTTGATGTGGCTCCAACACAGCAGGAACTTCTATGATATCGCGGGGATGAGATAATTCCGGGCGCTGTGAATATCATCAGCAAATTGCTGGTGGCAGGGAAGGGAAGTAATACCTTGATTTTGGGTTTCTTCGTGTGTTCTAATCCATCAGCCACTTCTTCCACCTTCTCGGCAGTCCATGGGTCAAAAGAACCGCTATGTTTCACAGCAGCACTAACATCAATTAAAGCACTCCCTGCACCAAATTCTGTATGGTCCATGACGGCATTGAATGGGCCTTTTCTGGGCCGCTTTGCGATGCGAAGAAGGCGCTCCTTGTCAGCTCTACTGATTTTTGATTGTGATGGTATAGAGTCTTTTGTTGAGCGAGAAAACACAGCAGGAATGGCAGATCGTTGGGAAAGTATTTTCGTGGAAGTCAACTCAGCCTTAGAGAACCGCGGTAACGACTTTCGGACTGAAAAGTTTTATGCTTTTTACCTAGTGATAGCTTGCAAAAACTTACCTTTATCGTCTCCTTTGGTGTCCACTACAAATAATTGATCGTCTGTCTGTTTCTGTAGCGTGGAACTGTCAAAGTCGATACGCGCGATTAGATGGTAAACATATGCAGGACATGAATGTTCCACACCCGATGACTCGCTCCTCTGAACGCAGACTCTCCAGACCCTGTTCCACAGGCTGTATGTCAATATTTTTCCGCCATGCCTTCTTGCCCTTACGGCTCGACTGAGCAAGTTGGGAGGGTGCTCCGACACCAGACGCAACGTGTTTTTGGACAGAAGATTTCGAAGCCAAAGAAACCTTGCTGGTTTTCGTTGGAGCCATTGGGTAGTATCAGCGGCAGCCTACCTGATGAATTCTGCAAATTGGCCATAGTCACGCGTTACACACATGTCACGCCAATGCGGCACCAACATGTCTGCCGAGTCCCGACCATGATTCGTATTTGTACACAGTTTCGGTGAGCTGCCTCAGATCTCCCTACGCTGAATGCAAACCTGGTCATTAATACGGAAATTACATGTTGGCTTATGGGTAGTTACCCATAGGAGATACTTAGTCCGAGTCATCCCTCCTTTGTTATGATTTGTCAAGCACTAGTGCGTCACTGGATTCATTTCACCGCCGGTGTCCCATACGAACTCGAATGCTGAAATTTAAACTCGTCCATGTAGTCTACTGCCACCGAGCGCTCGACGCGTACGCATATATCCGTATGACGATGTGTTATATATAACCCATGGCAAAATTATTTGGATGCTGATGATTCTCCACTCCATAAGGTATTGTTTGTCCATCTGAAGTTTCCCTCAGTTCTGATGACTGCGTTCTGGTCGTGTATTGGGCTGCGGCCTTTATAATTACAGGCCTACACCTCGCTGCTCAGTCATCCGAGTCTGATTCGAATCCTAGCCGACGTCTTCGTTCATAACTTGAAGGACTTAGGGCTTCAGCCCTTCCAGTCGTAGTACAACCTTGTGTGGTCAAGAAACCGTTTTCGATCAGTAATATTCACCAGTGATTTGTATATTTCATCTTCACTGTTCGGGATCAGGTTATTGGGGACCATCTCGAGCTCGGCGTTCTCCTGTTCATCGAACTACTGCCAGTGGTGTTGAAGTTTGACTTCTGACTAGACATGGTCTAAAATCATAATTAGGCCATTAAATTCAAGCGACAAAGAAAGGTACATCGGTACATATGAGCAATAACATTACTCATTACATGTGTGTAGGGGCACCGCGCTTGGTACATGACAAAACCTGGCCAGTGATGAGTAAGTTCAACTTGCATTACATGATGCCCAACTGCTCACCCGGGCCAGCTGTGCAATTTAGCATCTATTCACTAGTGTCTGGAGCCTGCCAGTGAACTTCACGTTCGTGATACCTCAAAGCAAATGAGCGGGAAAATTTTTGGCCGCATAGATTGCAGATCCAGCGCACACCCAGATGCATCGCTATATGGCAGGGCACATTGCGACGCTGCATGGTCGTGCCACATGTGAATTCGTGGCCTGAGCGGAGTACAGCCCACCTGCACTGGAATGCTGTATCTGAACCACAAACATCGTGCGCCGTGTTTAGATGTGATAGCATCCACTCCAGACCTGGTGGTCCGAACACAATGCACCTTCGATGTGTGACCTCATCCACCCAGCCACATTGCTGCGTATCTTCTGGGACACCAGTTTCCCCGTAAACATTTCCGAATGCACCATTGGCGACGTAGTCGTTTATCGTATGGAAGATCTGACCTGTCAGATCTCTTGCCGGTGCCACTAGTGGTCGTGTTTGTCCTTGTAAAGAATATGACTTCTGCTGCCTTTGGGCGACTCAGCGGGGTCCCAAGACCAGCATTTACTGGATCACATCCCAGCGATTGTCTGGGATGTTATCGGGACGCACAGGGTTGGCTCTTTTCGACATCTCAATGCAGACTTGAGCCGAGTTCTTCTCTTTCCATGGAATATCCTCCGATATCACCTGAGAGAAGACAGGTCAGGTCTAAAGTTTAAAAACTAATAGGACAACGAGATCATACAAAAAAAATGATTCCACCAAAAGAATAGATATCACTCTCGAAAGTCGGTCGTTCAGGAGCACGCTCGATTCCAACGACTTCAGGCACTCGCCATCGAGGATCCAAGCTGCGGGTCGCGGTCGTCGTGGACAACTGCAGCTCTGCGTCACCTACGACCGTTGCGAGGCCGAAATCTGTGAGACGTGGATGCCCTGAGTCATCTACGAGCACATTTGCCTGGGCACACGGATAAGCGCAGCATCTACATAGACTCGGCCATACATACGGGATGAAGATCTCCATGAATGACATTCTCCGAGTGAACTGAGTGGACATTGAGAAAAAAGCGATACAGTAATTAGAAGCCGACGAACGGTATTTCAGGCCATCAGCGATTCCTGCGATCTTATGGTATGAAATCAATGAACCCTTGTTGAATGTGATTGTTGTTAACGAGGGACTCACCAATTGATCTTTAGCAGAAACAGTCGCAGCGGCTTGCTTGATATACCTATATAATGTCCCAGAGCACATCCATTGAGAAACAAGAGCCGGAAATGGAGACTCGACATTTGCAGTGCCCAGTAATGGTACGATAGTTGAGTGTCTCAATTTCAACCACACCATGAGTTCCCGATGCATTGACTTCATAGATCATGGAGAAGCGTGATCACAATCTAGTTATATGACCGACCTTTTTAGTTTTCTCAATCGCTCTTTCAGGATCAATCTTGAACACCTTTACTGCGACCTGATGGATATCAGATGAACGATTCATGAGCTTGAGCACGTGATGTAGTCAGACAGACCTCCATTGTACATTCGCTGGTCTCGATGGTAATCCGATACACGTCGCCAAAGGCCCCAGATGCACATGGACGTGCGAGCTTCAACCTCTCAGAAATTTGAGGTGTGAAGTCCTTAGGAATATCACTGTAAAGTATGATGAACGACCTAGGCAATAGTTATGGGAGAAGGCTCACTGTTCGAACACAGGTCCCGTCATGGGTAGGGCTAATTGGCAGGAGGTGACTTGGTCTATGAAGTGAAACAGGCTTATTTTCAAGTTGATGCAAGGCGTTTAGTGTGTAGTAGTAGGGGTACTTCAAGATTCCTGTATCCTAGAGCAGAGTACAGTCTCCCACAATTGCAAGTCGTCTCGATCTTACCAGTATGGTGTGAGTGGCCCGTCAGCCACATTCTGCTTTGGGTTGAAATCTTTGTCAGCATAACTTCGCCGTCTTGTGCTCAAGCTTTCATTAATCATTGCTCTACCCAGAATATCCAGTTATGGCCTCTCGTTCTTCCTTTGTCGCTTATCAGGCTGTATCTCGTCCTCCTCCTGTGTGTTTACTATTTAACAATTTCAGACTGTGAACTTGCAGACGTCGGGACGTCTGTTGTGTCAAGACTCAACAGTATTTTGCGGAAGCATTTTGCGTTTTATGAGGTCTTTCGCGAGTGTTTGCTGAATCCTGATGTGTAACCAATGTCCGGCTGGTGTGTTCTTGCCTGCTGTAATGCCTAATCTTGGGTTGATTGTAGAAGATTTCCCGATCTTAAACAGTATGCCGAGATTCCGCGAGCACACTCCATTTCTATTTCCTCAGTGAATTGCAGAAATCACATTCGTGATCTCCCAACAGTCATGACATCTGCTTGTAGTATTGTACCCATGATAGACTTCTGCAATCATGAGCTTCATCAATCCACGACTGTACCTCAGCGCAGATAAACTTTCATACAGTAGAAGTCCTTATGAAATGCATAAAGTGAGGATCCAACATCAGTGCAGATCCATTTCATTCATCATGACTGCGTGGAAAGTGAAGAGGGTCAGAGGAAGAGCGGCTACTGTCCTCACAAGACGAGCAGCACAGTGGATAGTGAAGTGCTTAGGTGGGATTTCGGACTGACTCAAAATCTAGGAGACTACATGCCAAGATACATGCATCATGATATGGTATCTGAAGGACACAAGTGTAGAGACGAAAACAAGGAACAACCTATTGCTTATATAATTGTATCAAAATGCTGAGACTCGTTCGCGTCATCTACTGCCACTGAGCGCTCGACGCGTACACGTATATCGAGTTCCACGTCATTGGGATTACGAGGTGATGTGGGCCTGAAGTCTGTATCGATGGGGCATTTAGAGCCTTTAGAGCCTTTGGAGTGGTTCTTAGACTCGAACTGTGAACGGAGACCGGACATCACGTTTTTCCGCGCAGTGAGCGGGGGACATGCGAGGATCACATTTTCTGAGCGTTGGGCATTTGACTCTGTCATTTCTTTGCGGGTGAGCGGAGCGGCATCAATGGAATGAATGAACATCACAAGCGTTAGTGGAGTAGCAGTCAAGCTCTAGAATGGTGCACACCCATTATATTGATGAGAATACGTTGGCTCATGATCCAGGTCACAGCATAACCTATTGATGCCCTAATGACGCATTTTGAGCGGTCTGACTTCCCTAGCGCTAGACGATGCAAAACTTACCCTGCCGACTAATGATGGGAGCGAGTGGATCAACCGAGCTGAGTTTCCATTGTGTATCCATAGTTCAGCCTACGTACCTGATTCTCGATATCAGTCGTATGATAAAGGACGAGGTTCAATACATTCGACACTGAGGGAATGTCAAGAAGACGCTTGCCACAAGTAAAACATACTTGCCGGACAACAGGAGGAAATATCCAATGCCATCATAGATCAGGCTACGGATGATAAGCAACGCGCATCGATTCTGCCAGTCGCGAGGGACTTACACCCGTATCAGTCGTTCAACTCTAACAGCAATATTGATTTAGTGACCCTAAGGACGGAGGAGAAAAGGCGCACCTGCTACTGAGAGGATTATAGCGCAGAAGATGCATGGTGGATACCGTCACCATCACGATGTCATACAAAATCACAGGGAGGTAGTAGAACCAGGTAGACAACACTCTGGCAGAATTTACTGGAGTGCAGCTATTGTTCATGGAAATATGAACAGGCCACACTGGTGGTACAGGAATCACTCACTTTCCCTATGTAAAATGGGACGCTGTTTGCATGAGTTCTCGTGGTAAGAAACGCTGACCTACATCAAAAACGGCAGCTGTTGGTTCTCAAGATCAATGCGAAAGCAAGATCAAAATACTAACCAGAGCTTACGGGTTCTGTGAAATAGGTCGGCAAACCACTCCCCCTAAAAGTGAATAAGAGAAAGGATAATAGATCTGTATAGTAAGTGCCTGCCGAAATTGAGAAGAGGTATAGCAGCAACAGCGCAATTCCTATCCGCTTATCCCTTCTTGCAATGTTGAATGTTCTAAGAGGTGTTTTAGGTCTGTGGAGCAACACAAGAACAATTCGGCGGCACATACCTCACGCCTAGGATGACCTGTGATATCATAGTTTGTGTAACTATAGCATGGTCAATAGAGTCCTGGTGCATAAATACCAACAGGACATACTTTTGAAGATAGGAGCCACAAGATAGTATTTTTGACACGTTTGTTGGGTAAAGGTAGTGGAAAAGAATCCGTAATTGCTGGTTGCTATAGTCATGATACTAACATAGCTGCATTAAATGTGAGCGACAAAATCGCATAATGGAATGTGGACAAAAAGTACCGTATGAGAATAAACAAGACGCATGCAAGACTGATAGAGATTGAGTTTGTCAACAGTGGTACGTGCGTGGCTTCGTACATATACATACCTCAGATGGATAATTGACGATTGACTTCGGTAAAAGCGCCATTCTGCGGGGAGTGTGATAATATAACTGGGCATAATCAGTCTATTGTGACACCTACGGAGCCCAGGGCCGCAACGAAGAATTGAAGACTTACTCGTAACATGCAATGGCCATGCATGCTATTCGCAGATACTTCTCTGTGGTAACGCTGTCCACAATAAAACGCGATTCCATTTGATGGATGAAAGGCGCGTTGATCAGCAACTTGTCAGAGAGCGGCTATGCCCTGGGTAGATTGAGGTGAGGGGTGAGGTATAAAAAATGAGGAGTGTAGCAAAGGCTGCAAATAGGGACACTATGACCCACCTGGACACTCCGCCTTTGACATAGAAAGGAGGTAACTTGAGATCAATCGTGACAATGAGAATTGGAAGAGGAATGAGGTAAGACATTGCTTTTCTACCAAGACCCGCACTCTGAGACCAACCGAATATGCTCATGTGAGCTTGGACTCGGGGAAGCTTGCCCAGACTTGTCCAAGCACAAGCCAAATTTTGAGCTGGCATTTGCAATTGCAAGGGGCCAGCGCGGGTACTCCGTTTAGGTCTAACGCTGCTGATGACATCTGTCTAATGAGCTGGCGAAGTGCTTACCATATGTGGTGCTCGAGTTACTACATGTAACATCGGTAGTCAGCGAAAATCGCTCCATCGTGCCTCAGGCCTCAGTAATCAGCACTCGGTCATTGTCGAAGTTCGAAGGTCTTCCTCTTGGTGCCAACGACCTGCGAGAAATGCATCCAATTGTGAGTCACAATCCGCCAGACGTCGACCAAAATATTCAATTCAGAAGGGCTTCAGTTGTGTCAAAAACTTGAAATTCAATCACTTTGCAATTCCACCCGCTGGCCAGTGGCAGGTCCGAACGCGCACGGTGGGTCTGGTCGGCCTCGATAGGATGAATCGATTTGGATTTGGTCCGAGGTCGAGTGAGTGGTAAGTCCTATTCAGGGAGAGTTCCGAGTGGGCTACTACTGCCGAATATTTTTGGCCCGATTCTTTCAGAGATCAGCACTATTTGTGCAGGAACTGTTGGCACTGACGAAAATGAAATCCTGCAAAGTTCAAACATCGAGCAGTTACACAGTGGCTCTGTGGCCCACACACAGAGTATAAGAGCTGCAGAAGCAACTTGCCAATAACCATCCCACATGAGATAGACATCTTCCGACCATGATTTGTACCTATCTACGGTGTCAGCGAGACTCTGCCTTTCTTCGCTGAATCGACGCTGATTTGGTTGCATGCAAGTGTGAGTTATCACTGAAGTCTCGGCAGCTCAGCAGCCCATTCAAGGTGAGTAACCTTCTCAATGGCCACCACAGCTTTCTTATCATCTCCGTCCTGTCCAGGTAGAGACAAAATCACCCTCTCTCGGAGTTTTGTTCCGGGGATTGGTAGTACATGCTGGGTGTCGAGGATCGGGTTGCAAGTAATCGGCAAAGACCTTCGTCTGGATGGACCTGACTCAATTATGGGAACCTGCATGGGGTTTTAGCTGCAGTTTCGCTTTGAGAGATCAAGGTAACTAATCTTAATGTTCCACGCCGGGTCCAGCTCTTGTCACGATGCTTTCGCTGAATCTTTCTAATGCTGGGAAGCAGATATGAGCCCATGATACTGCTATAGCACACAGTTAAGCTCACCTTGCTTACTGTCATACCGATCGTTAGGTGAGCATCGAAATCAATGTTGTGCATATTGACTCACGATGCGGTATATCAAATCCAGTGTAATACTCTTCCCCGATCGATTTGTTCCCTTCCCTGAAGATTTGAATCGCATCACTCGTCACGTTTGATGCACTCCAGAATTTAAAGACCTCGCTGGCCTCTTCGAAGCTCAAGGACTGCATATTTATGATACTAGCTATACACGCCTTATTGAAACAACATCGATATGTCCGAATACCTCCTTGGCCTTTGCGAATGCAGCAATCACTTGCGGGCTCTCTACGGCATCCGTTTGGATGATCAGAAATTGAGAAGAAGGGTACTGTTCGGCGAGATCGGACAGAACTTGCATTGCTTCACCAGTTCTTACCCCTCTCTATCAGCAAATACGGTGATTTTTTCTAGCCAGAGCTTTGATTCTAACACGATGGTGCTCCAGAATCATGACGACTAGTTTTCTCAAGTAGCCAACTGTTGGCTATGTAGCAAACCGATAGTCGGTGAATCAGCACGACCCTAACTAACACTAGCCCCCTGCATCAGCCAGATTACGGTGAACCCATGTGCAAACACTTGCTAGATGCAAGATATACGCGGATACTTGCTTGTGTGACAGCTCAGTCAGTGCTCCCTGACAAACCTCCATGTCATATATCTTACTCTTCCCCTACATCCACTGCCTGTCTCATTCACGCAGGCTTATGATGGCTTTCCTATGCGTGCCATTTCAAATGTGCGCCACGACGGACATGATTTAACACCTGGCAGTGGAAGGTACGCTCTATATACCTCGCATCATCATTTTCCATTTCTTACATTCCTGCGCGCCAGGAGACGGACTTGGACGAAGCTAGCTGCTCTATCCGACTGCATGCAAAAGGCTTTATTAAACATTACAATGCACTCATTAAAGATCACTTCAGATGAGAGTAAATCGTATCGGTGTGCCGTCTAAAGTAAGTACCACGTGTCAACTGTACTACGTGAAGTAAACGTTTTCAGACCACGATTCGTACTTATCCATGGTTTCAGTGAGGCTCTTTGCCTTCTCTCTCCCGGCTCTAACCGCAAGCCTGTGCAACGGAAGTCTTAGCGGTGGATCATCTAGGTGAGTAAGCTTCTCAATGACCACCACCGCTTTTTCAGTGTCTCCGTCAGTCAGAGTTAGATCCATCATGAATTGGCGAAATTTAGAACCAGGTAGCTCTGGGTCTGCATATACCGGAGGTTGAGGAACAAATTGCGAGTTGTCCTTGAATATTCCTGTCCGGAATGGACCTGGTTCGATTATAGTAATCTACCTGATATTAGCCTGAGTTCCATCTCAAGACTGAATTGACTAAACCTGTATGTTCCAAGCTGGGTCCAGTTCTTGTGTGAGACTCTCGCTGAATCCTTCCAATGCTAGAGATCCGGTTTGAGATACTGCTATGGCCCTAGACAAACACGCTTACCCTGTTTGCTGTTGTCAGAAGTAGCTGTTGGTGAGCATTGATATCAAGCAAAACCATGTTCACTCACGCTGCGCTATAGTAGGACGCTGCAGCTCTTCCACGCAAGCCCAACGAAGAAGAAACCTGCAATAATCTTCCTCCGATAGGTTTATTCACTTCCCTGAACGTCCGAATCGCCTCCCTTGTGACATTGGATGCGCCCCAAAAGTTCACTTCGAAGATCTGACGAGCGTCTTGATCGCTCATAGACTCCATCTCTCCGATGATAGCTATACCCGCGTTATTGAACACAACGTCGACACGTCCGAACACCTCTTTGGCTTTGGCGAATGCGGCAGCCACTTCCGAGGTCTTCACGACATCCGTCTGGACGATTAGCAATTGGGAAGACGGATACTGTTCGGCGAGGTCGGACAGCACTTCTTTGCGGCGTAGAGTTGCGACCACTTTATTTCCGTTCTTTAATAGGAGTTCTGTCATGGAGCGACCGAATCCCGAGGAAGATCCAGTAACTTGCATTATTGTATCGTCAGTTCTCAAAGCTCGATAAACAGACGGCGATGACTTACCTAGCCAGACCTTTGATTCTGCCATTGTTTGGTTATGAAGAGATGAAAGCGATTATAAGGGATAACATCTCAGAGTTGGCTTTATATGTGTCGATCGAGAGCGCATGACAGATGATTACTCAGTTCAACGCGCTTCACTTCAGTCAGCGATCTCACTAATTGACTTTTGCGGTGCTTCGGATTAGTGATGGCCATGACGCTAACATCGGAGAGAAAAGACGCTGGATGACCTGCTTGGTCAATCAGTTTCTGTAATAGAGGATGGGACTCGACGTACGTACATGTAGTCTCTTTATCGTTCGCATATCCTTTTGGAGATGCGGCCATACGACGTGGCAGCTGGCAGTCTTAGACGAAGGTACTCAACGAACGAAAAGGGACAAGTTACGTATTTCAATGGTACCAGACTTGCTGAAGCGCCGTTAGAGTCTTCTCCATGTTCGCCTCAGCTGTCTCACCTTGAACACAATCTACGCGCTTATAGGGATTCATTCTCACCTTCGACAATGCGGCCTGTCAATAAAGGTGATACACAGGGAACAAGATGGCGCGCCTGGATATTTCTCGTCTGTGTCTTCCTCTTTTTTATGCAAGCTGGCCTCTTCGCTGGTCACAAAGATGATACTTCTCAACGAGACTCAATTTTACGAGCAAACTGGTTCTCGACTCCGTATAAGTGGCTCCCTTTTGTCAAGGATAGGAAATCATACTCCCTCGCTGAACATCCCATACCAAAATTGATGGCGGATGCGGAGGAGAAGTTCAAGCACCTGCTCTCGAGGCAAAGCAAGACTCTTGCAGACGCTGTGGGTGAATATAGGAAACGATACGGACGCGAGCCTCCCAGAGGGTTTGGAGACTGGTGGCAGTTCACGCAGGAACACAATGTAAGACTGGTGGACGAGTTTGACGCTATTGATGAAGACCTGGCACCGTTCTGGAACATGTCTGGCGTAGAATTTCGGAGGAGGACAGTCCAAGTAAGTGTGATCTCCCCTCCACTACGGTACCACGACGTTCATTTTGCAGGTCAGCGAACTTCCGTCTATTGATTTGGTCCGCATCATAGATGGCAAGGTCGAAGGCACCTCCATTGACTATTTGGATAGCGAGCAGGGACATAGAGCAATGGGATTTATGACTTTGCTGGAGAAATTTCAAGATAAAGTGCGTATTCCCAGCCTTCTCTGCTCATTCCTTCTGTTCATCATGGCGTATATAGCTCCCCGACATGCAATTTGCCATCAATTCGAAGGCGGAGGGCAGGGTCTTGGTACCTTGGGAGCACCGCCAATTTCCTAACATGACATCACAAGATTCATCAGGTCTGTTATGTCACTGGTGAATTTGAGGTCATGCATTAACTATGCTTCAGGTGGAATAACCTCCATGGTTGGAGCTGACTTTACGTCTGATTGGAAGGGGGAGGGAAGTGTTTGGGCGGCTTATCGCAGAACATGTCCTCCCGACACTGAAGCCCGTCGCCTCTACAGTTCATACCGCAATCCTAATTCTGCGAATTCAAAAGTCTTCTTTGGCTCCGCTCCAGCTCCCGGAGACGAATTCACCTTTGTGTCGAGCGTCGAAGATTCCATCGATTACTGTTCGTATCCTTGGGCTCACTACTCCCAAGGCCACTTTTTCTCGGACTGGCGCACGATACCTGTGCTTTACCCCGTTCTATCACCCGCGAAGGCCTCAGGGTTCTTGGATATCAGGATTCCGAGCCATTATTATTTCGGACAACATCCTAGATACACCTACGGATTCAATCCTGACGGTGATCAACCCCATGACGTTGACGAAATGGAAGTTCCATGGGAAGAAAAGTTAGACGTCGTTTTCTGGCGGGGTGCGGATACTGGTGGTGGTAGCACTCCCCCAGGTTTTGCGTCGCATTACCAAAGACACAGGTAAATCCTTCCTGAGCTTTCTACCCCACCAAGCGATTCTTATTTTTCACGATAGATTTCTCCACATGACACACGAGAGTGCAGCAGGAAATCGAACGATCATCTATGCTGACCCCTCGAACGCTAATAACTTTATTGCCGCTGAGGTACCTGCGCGACAGCTAAATACCGAGATAATGGATGTTGCATTTGTTTCGACAACTGGCGGGTATCCTGGCGGTGAGGAGGCACTTAGAAAAGGTCATCGCTTCGCATCGCCTGTCCCCCTGGGCCAGCACTGGGCGTACAAATATCTCCTTGATCTTGATGGTATGGGTTACTCGGGACGTTTCTTGGCACTTTTATCAAGTGAAAGCGCTGTCGTAAAGAGTACTGTGTGGCGGGAGTTCCTCACGGATTGGCAACAGCCATGGTATGTTTTATATTGGTACTCAGATGCAGGGCTGAATGGCAAGCAAGGCTGCACTACATACCGTTATCCTCGTCTTACGCGGAAATATACAATATACATGCGTATTTCTCAGGACCGCCGCCCTCAACTCTGGCAGCCACAAATTTGACTACACCGCATCCGATACAGCCACCAGACGGCGACCAGCATTTACAGCGTATCGCACGTGCGGGCCGACAATGGAAAAAGACGATTGGGAGGTCTGTCGATATGGAAGGTGCGTTCTAGCTTTGCGGGCACGTATTTGCAAATTGGTTGATTTGACTTGGTTTGGCAATAGCGTACGTCTACAGACTATGTTTGGAGTATGCGAGACTCTGGGCCGATGATCGTGACACGATGAATTTTGTTCTGTAATATAGAGACGGACTGCGCACTGCGGCAACGCCTTGATCATCTCACTTAATTTGAATTTCATATCAGTTTTCGTGGAGTATTGGGCCATCAGAGCCGTCCATATAACTTATGCCTTTGAAGGATGCAAGAGAGATGCGGTGTGTATCAGATTCGTGGTCGTTGATTGTAAACTCGAGCGCGAGAGCCACAATTCAGCTTGATGATCGCCGTTTCACAGAATACGGTACATTAGAAGCGCCATCGAACCAGAAAGTCATCGACAACAGGTTCCGGGCGCAAACCACCCACTCGTACGTTGTCACGCATATCAGAAGAAACCGGAACTTGGAATGGATTGGACTTCTGCGGTGCATATCGACTGTAGTGGGGTCTTGGGTATAAGGTACTTATTGATGCCTCTGAAGGGCGCAAGGGAGATGCGGTGTGTCGGATTCGTAGCTATCAACTGTAGGCACACGCACAGTGGCCAGTGATACAGAAAATTATTATCGTAAGGAAAAGACATCACCAACAGATTCCAAGTGCGTACGTGTAGGAAGCAGGAACACCAGAAGAAAGCGGAACTGGGAAGCAGACGGCCAACCGTGATTGCAGTGTTATCTTGCCAAGTGGATGATTTGGCGGAACATGAAAAACACGAGGACACCACTGGCAGTGCGAGTGACCCTCTGCCAACCGATGTACGCCGGAGGAGGCCTCTGAGAGGCAGAAGATTCTGAAGAAGTCTCGGATCAAAGTGACGTAAGATTGATAAGTACTTACAACGGGAATACCCGACATTGCCGTTAGTTGACAGAGTGCGCCTAGTTAGCCCCATTAATTCGTGTTATCAAGAGCTTTAAGTATCTTTGTGGTGCCTGTTTGTCGCTTGACAGTCCCACAGTGGCGTACGCGACTGTCGTGACTGTTTGGCAAAGGCTTTAGAAATAAACAGAGCCAAAGGGTCATCAACGGCCCGGATAATCGCTGAGTCGCCTTCGAAACACATACCACGGACGCAGCATCACGGCCACCGTCATGTTCGCTCACACCGGATCTATGATCTGGACGTGAGGCCTCTTGATGCTGATAAGCACAACCAATCATCCTCTGTGGATCACAGTTTCGATATCAAGAAAGGCGAGCTGGCAGGATCTCCGCGGGCTGAAACCAAGTTGAAATACGTTGAAGCTATTCGTGGACCGCACATGACCTGTGTACGGTAACGTCGATGCACCGTGGATGCCTAGTACCGCCGCCGTTGAGTCTCAGGTCGAATCATTGTCATGGGGCGCAAAAATAGAGTGGACCTTCTCCATCCAAATCAAGCTACCTGGTCATAGGAAGAAGGGGGGGTGAGATATATAGATAAGGCGACCCTGACAAACATCATAGCATGGTTAATAAGGCGGGGCAAAGGAATCAAACGGAGTCATCTGGGTTAAGACAAAATTCGTGGGTACGATAACCAGGAATCTTTAAATTGAGGATCACCGGTTAAATCGCCCATGATGATCTCGGTGATTCCCCATATCCTCCTGCTAATCGAGTTATCAGTCCACGATCAGTACTATCATTTCTCGGTGTCTGACGATGACTGCGTACATAGGATGATTAGTCACGGGGACCCTCGATGGTTACATTGAGGACGGGCGAAGGTATTCTGGAGACGGTCGGCTGGCTCACATATTGCTGATTTGGCATGCATCTCCATATGTTCTGGAATCTGTCGCTGAGTAGGATGAGGAAGCCGCCCTTGGATGTTTCACTTGGTCGATTCAGGTGCAGGCTGGCTACACTGGGTGGAGGACCCCTCGATCGCTGATCCATATTCGTCTTCTCTTCCCGATGGCAGCTGGACCTTGGTGTCTGCACTAGGCATGCAACAGTTCCCTATGGCTGCGTTCACCGCCATATTACTTATCGGGGTTTGGCATGTTTGCCTTCTGTCCACCACGAGAGGCGTCCGAGCCGAGCGTGACTATCTGATGGCGGTGTGCGAATATGTGGAAGGCGGCCTTGCATAGCTTCGCCTGACCACCTTCCTTGAAATGATCTGTAGTTGGCGCTTTGATACGTGCCAAATGTGCAGTACACAGGTGCGCTATGGGTTACTGATGCCAGTGGGCCTCGTGTTCACATTTCACTAGGTTTGTTCAAGATGCTTGCGGTGACTGAGCTTATTGCTCGAGTGTAGCTGCAGACATATTAGCGTCTAGTCCTCTGGTATGTAGGTAGCGTGAAGCAATATGTTTTTTGTTGGACAAAAGTACAAACCCAAAGACTGGTTGGACTCGGTGGCAGTACCGCTTCCTCTTCGGCATCCCGCCCGAGTCACGTGCACTTCATAAGAAGCGCTGAAATGAAATGTTTTGATTCAAACAATCGCGGATGACCGGGAGTGGGTATTTTCTGCAAGCTTTGCTGTTGGTCTGCTGTGCAGAAAGGATGGTATGTTAAGTATACACGTGTCAGATGATTGTTGACTTCTATCATGATCACAGGATTCCGAGTTAATCAACCGAAATCACAGTGCTTTGTGCTTGTCGCTTTTGCAGAGACAAAAGACGCTTGTACGTATAAAATGTTGTTACCTTTCACTACAAGCATTGCCATGCTGACGCCGCGTTGTACTCAGTCTTGCAGGCGGTTTTAAGTCAGACGTGAAGTCCTTGAACTCTATTCAATTGTTAGGACCGTCCTTCCAAGATCAGATCAGGAACGTCCGTTCGAATACGAATTTCCGGCTTGGAAATGCTAGCGGGTTGGCCAAATTTTACCAAAGATATCTTGCTGTACCTCCAACCCCATCTTGTCTACGATGAATCAAACACGTTGTGGGCGCGTGATTGGCTCGATGTCATCGCTGTCCATTGGATCTCGGCACGCCAGATGTGGCTCTTTTTGGCCACTCACTGTTTCCGGCTGGTAAATAGAGTCCCATCCAGTTCCACAGATCCTCACTCTTTTCCTTAACCATTAGCGACATCTCTACTATTGCGATGCATCCACGATCAGCATTGGGCTCTCCTACACCATCTGCTGCAAGTCGTCTCTCAGACAGCAGCCGTTCAGATGGCGGCCGTCAATTCGCGCGGAACGGAAGCGTATCAGAATTCGAAATCGAGCGACCACTCAAAATGAATACATCATCTCCAAAGCGACCAGGCGTTCGTCGTCGTCAGTCTGAATATGGCGCTGAAAGTGCTCTTCGTGCGAGCGTGTCACGTTTACTCACCGCCAAAGCGCGTCCATTCACCGTCACCGGTCACATCCCAATGGACCCGGCGTCCTTGGTGCTATTCTTCCGTTCGAAGGTGAGTTGTTCGTGGCACCAACTCATTGTCGTTATCTGAATCTGAGTCCGATTTACAGAGTGGCATCACACACTCGCTTGATTTCCCCATCAATATCGATTACGACACACCTCCAGCTCTCGAAGTACTACTCGCAGCATGTAAACCCCACCCGACGCCTGGATTTGATGTGTACCCTGATCGTGAAACCCTCTTCTACCCCGCAAACCTTCCCTTGACTGCCACTCTCGAAATCGCCAACCATCCCATCCTCGATGCGGTACGCAATGCACTATTCCCGGCATTACCCATGGGACATTACCTCACCGCCCTGAGAGATAAGCTTGAGGTGATGGTAACTGGAGCGCGTATGGCGCCCCAGCCCCGTACATTACGCAACGATGGCAGAGTTGCTACAATATGTGTCACTCTGCCCGTTCACCATCGCGGAGGAAACATGATTGTCCGAGATGCAGAAGGAACAGAAGAGAAGTTCTTCGGTGGTGGAGGCAAACCTTCGGAGGTCCATTGGACTGCATTCCTTGGGGAATGCGAATACGAAGTCGAGACCATCCAACAAGGATGCAGGATGAGCTTCACGTACGCGGTGCATCTGAAGACATACGGCGCAGCAGTCGATCCTCTGATCACACCGAGTGAATACTTCCTTGATCTTCTTTCCCCAGT
Source organism: Suillus occidentalis (assembly GCA_016628085.1). Classification (NCBI taxonomy): domain Eukaryota; kingdom Fungi; phylum Basidiomycota; class Agaricomycetes; order Boletales; family Suillaceae; genus Suillus; species Suillus occidentalis. The sequence continues at coordinate 157,669 of JABBWB010000053.1, forward strand.
CCTCAGCTTGTCTCGCGGACGCAAAGTAGCGTTCTATCTGACGCAGGATTACGGTGTCAACCCTTCTGAGGGCCTAGCCGAATCTTTGGTTCCTCATGTGAGTTTCGGCTGACTCCAGGCAGGACTTTATTGACGTAAGGTGATCAGCTTAAGGGCAGTGATTCTCTTTTATACCACGCCCTGAAGGTGTACAAACTTGCGCCAGAACTGCATTGGGCAGCAGGGGGATACGTCTGGCCCATCGATCGGACCGTAGAATGCGGAAACGATGTTCTGGATTCGCCAACAAGTCTATCATCGATGGGCTTTCCCAGCGCTTTTGGATCACCTGCTCGTTCAGCAAAATCTGTCCGTGGTCCGATGAGCTACTACAGTGGGCCGGAAGAAGATGACGTGGAGATAATGAAAATCGAAGCCTCCAACCTGAGGATGAGGGTTGAGGAGAGCGGTGCAATCCCTCTTTCTGAAGCGGAAATCTTCATCCTTTCAGATTGGGTTCCCGGCCCGCTTGCGAAGGAGAGGGTACACTTTGTGTCGAATGGTGAACTGGAGAAGCTGATCGTTAATGTCCTCCTTGTTATTTATGTTCCTTGACGCTTTTTGGGGGTATACGATGGACGTAATCTGCTAATCATCTAATAATTGGCTGCTGGCACGGCCACGATGGAACTCAGTTCGGACACTTACTAGTATTTGTACTTGTACTATTTACTGCCTGCAAGTAATGACATATCTGATGAATACGGCTTCTGCCAGGACATGTTCGGCACCGTAGTAGATTTGAACTCCGCCCAAATCATGTAATACTCGCGATTTCGTTGGTCGCTGTGTATCACGACGAGCACCGATATTCCCCGCTTTTTAAACCGGCAGCGCTCGTCCGTGCCAGCGACCTGCACTTGTTCGGTTTTTGCATATTTCTTGGTCCTTCAGATAATATTTCAATGTTACGCTTGGTTTCGCGGCCCTCCTCAACGGGGCGACTCGGGAAGGTCGTTTGCTCTGGTGCTTCACATGGAGGTGCGCCTTGCCTTGACCTCTGTGTCATCTTAGGAGTTCATGTTTTGTAGGCCGCAGGTCAATAGCGTCCACATCTGCACGTCAAGCTGATATCACTCTCACTGTTGACGGGAAGGAGGTAACGGTTCCGCAAGGTACGTATCTTTATATTTCTACTCGTTTTTCGCGTTTGGTAAAGCTTATTATCGCGTAGGGTCCGCGTTGATTCAAGCTTGTGAGGCTGCTGGTGCTGCAATTCCTCGGTACGTCTTTTTTATTTGTCTGCACTACTCCGGTAGTTACTATCTCCCTCTTCAGGTTTTGCTACCATGACAGGTTCGTCAGGACGCATTTACTCTCTTGGCAGAATGTAGATGCTTAAACTACCCTTTAGACTCGCGATTGCTGGTAACTGCCGGTGAGTGGAAGTTGCGACGGCGAAAGGGAGGCGATATGTTGACACTTGCTCTAGTATGTGTCTGGTTGAGGTTGAGCGTTCCCCAAAGCCAGTAGCATCATGGTATGACAGAATACTCATTGTGACAGGTTCACCTGCTTATCAACGATATTTAGTGCTATGCCAGCCATGCCTGGTTCCAAGGTGTTCACAAATACCCCGCTGGTTCATGAAGCTCGGTAAGATAATGTTGAGAGTGTTTACATGTTTCGTGTCTGCTCACAAGGTGCGCAGCGAGGGTGTCATGGAATTTCTTCTAGCGAACCACCCACTCGACTGCCCTATCTGTGACCAGGGTGGCGAATGTGACCTCCAGGACCAATCCATGCGGTACGGCTCTGATCGCACGCGTTTCCACGAAATTACGGGTAAACGTGCAGTGGAGAACAAGGACCTTGGACCACTTGTTAAGACTTCCATGAACCGTTGCATTCAATGCACTCGGTGTGTTCGGTTTGCCAACGAGGTTGCTGGTGTCGAGGAGCTTGGTACGACGGGTCGCGGTAATGACCTTCAAATTGGCATGTATGTTGAGAAGACCATGGACTCCGAACTTTCTGGCAACATCGTCGATCTTTGCCCCGTCGGTGCTTTAACAAGCAAACCATACGCCTTCCACGCCAGACCATGGGAACTAAAAAATACCGAGTCCATCGATGTTATGGATGCCGTCGGTTCAAATATTCGCGTTGACTCTCGTGGTGTCCAGGTGATGCGAATCCAGCCTCGAACTAATGACGAAGTCAACGAGGAGTGGATCAGTGATAAGACACGTTATGCATACGACGGCTTGAAGTTCCAGCGCTTGACAACGCCTCTTATCAAGCAGGGTGACCGTTTTGTTGCAGCTTCGTGGGAGGAAGCTCTACAAACAATTGCCGATGGTATTGCCTCTTCAGGGGCTACTGGCAATGAGATTCAAGCCGTTGCTGGACACCTTGCTGACACCGAATCCCTTGTCGCCCTCAAAGACTTGATCAACCGCCTAGGATCAGACAATCTTGCGCTCGACCAGATTAATGGAGGTGTCCCGCCCCCACATGGTGTTGACGTTCGTTCCAATTATCTCTTAAACTCTACCATCCCTGGTGTTGAGGAAGCCGATGCCATCCTACTCGTTGGCACTAACCCACGCCACGAGGCAGCTGTCCTTAACTCTCGCATTCGCAAGAGCTGGCTGCACACAGGTCTTGAGGTCGGCCTCATCGGCGAGCGTGCTGATACAGCTTACGGTTACGACTACCTTGGAGCAGACTCCAAGGCTCTTGCAGACTTCATTGCTGGAAAGGGAGCATTCGCAGCCAAATTCAAAGCAGCCAAGCGGCCCTTGATCATTGTTGGGAGCGCTCTTGCGGAGCAACCTGACGGCGCTGCTGCTTATAACGCGTTGGCCAAGTTTGTCGAGAAGAACAAAGATTCGCTCATTACCCCTCAGTGGAATGGCTTCTCCGTGCTACATAGAGTAAGCCTTGGCTTCAAATTCCCGAGCTTCAGTCGAACAAATTTGCTTTTTAGATTGCCTCTAGACCAGCGGCATATGAAATTGGCTTTGTTCCCTCGAAGAAGGCCGCCAGCACCCAACCCAAATTTATCTACTTGCTTAACGCAGACGAAGTCGACCCCAAGTCTATACCTGCAAATGCTTTCGTTGTTTACCAAGGCCATCACGGAGACCTTGGCGCCTCGCTTGCTGATGTTTGCTTGCCTGCCGCAGCATACACTGAAAAAGCTATGACATGGGTGAACACGGAGGGACGGTCTCAAGTAGGTCGTGCCGCTGTTCCCCCACCTGGCGCTTCCCGCGAGGATTGGAAGATTATTCGGTATGGTGTCACTTTCGTTACACTGCTATTTATGCTCACTTCCTATTTTCTAGTGCACTTTCGGAGGTCCTCAATTCGCCACTGCCCTACGATGATATTCTGAGCTTGCGTGACCGCATGTGGGATATCTCGCCCACTCTCGTTCGCTATGATGTTGTAGAACGGACATCTCCTGAAGTCGCTGTGGTGGGTCTTCAGATAATAGCAGCTAATACAGCATCCGCGAAGGTCTCTGGCAAGCCCTTCCTCAAGCCCATTTCCAACTTCTACCAGACCGACCCCATCTCACGCGCGTTAGTATATCTTTTTATTCATTTCTACATTCAGGCTCACGCGTTGCTGGTAGATCCGTCACTATGGCACAATGTACACGCGCTTTTGTCAAGGGGGAGGACTATGGGCTCAGTGAGAAGGGCTCAGAAGCAGCATATGCGTGATAGATGTATACTAATAGTAGGAGTAGTTGTGGCAATTTCTTCAATTGATCTTAGACGCGCAGGGCTCCTGCTGAGACGCCAACAAGCCCGTCAAGTCTTTCCTTTGTGTATAACTGTTTTTGGCATATATTGATAGACCAGATCTACTGAAGTTCTGATACGTATTGTTTCGACTCCGGATTGGTTATCAATGTTAACAGCTGCCAATTCTCAAGATGAGGTAAAAGCAGACAGACGCGCGTATCCTTCTGTCCGGTTCCTTTTCCTCCATTCCCATGACATCCTTCATTATTGGCGCACATACCAACCGTAGTATACCAACAGAATGGAGGGACGATGCAGATCGTAATTGCCCATTTTGCCGTATCATTGCAGGCGAAATGCCCTCGACGCGTCTGTATGAAGACGATAAGGTCATAGCTATTCTGGGTACTTGGCGCTAAGAACTTGCAGGCGAAAACTGTATTGACCTCCTGCCACAGATATCTTGCCTTTGAGACGTGGGCACACTCTTGTTATACCCAAGGCCCATTATTCGCGGTTATCAGAACTACCCTCCAGAATATGCCAGTGCAGTGGGACAGGCTGTGACGAAAGTGGCGAATGGGCTGACGAAAGGTGAGGTTGCTGTTATGATCTTCGGTGTGATATATTAAGGAGATTGGCGCGTGTGGCAAGCGTTGGGTAATACCGCGCTCAATGTAGTGTGCAATCAGGAGTATGCGCAAGCAGTACCACATGTATGTGTTCAAATCTTCATCTAAAGCTTCGAGGCTTACTCTATGACGTTGATGCTTAGGTTCACTACCATATCATTCCTGCCCCGACATTTGACTCGAACGCAGGAGTAGGACCGTTGGAGAAAGCGAAGGAGAATGAGATACCTTTAAGCCGGCGGGAAATGCACCAACGAGAATTTGAGTCGAGGGAGGAGCTCGATGAGGATGAAGGGATGAATTTGGCTGTGAGGGTACGAGCCAGTCTATAACGGTACGGGACAACGTCCATCTTGTCTAGCATTTGAGGCATACCTTACACTTATTGTACCGCTGATGTCATCACCCTAGATTCCCGCTATCATTCATGTACCTAGGTAATACTTCTACAGTGATAAACTAAGTATGTATCCCCTATATTTGATAATTGATGTGTGCTTGATGGATTACACTGATCACGGTTGCCCCACCGTATCAGATGTTGCAACATGATCCACATCTAAACGACTTCTGATCTCGAAAGCCTTCCGACCGTGCACCAAATTTCATCACAGTGTCTATGATACACAAATTTAGGAAATATACAGCTGCTACATCACAAGCGCTGTGGCTCTGCTGCACTTTGCAAATGAGACTTCGCTGCGTATTCAGCCTAGTCACGTTATCCGCCTTCCCTGATTGCTGGCTGCCGTTCTTAGCTATTGGTTTTAAAACCGCAGAGACAAAAACCAAGTCTTTGGCGCTTCGAATTCAAGTAAGTACTACGTAAAATTTGCTGAGTTATAAATTGTCTCACCGGTGTATCTGGCTAATCAAGTCGCAACTAGAACGATTCCTATCTCTTCGAACTTCTGAAGGCCTTCCAAATCTAAATGCGCACACGTGTCACACTGGCGGTGAATATATATACAAGCTTGCAAGAATGTTGGACCAACGATATACAGCATCACATGTTGGTGGAGTTACTAGTTGATCACTAATCGATACTGTCTGCCACACAACGTGGTTGATAATTGGAAACGTGCTAGTATTGGCACTGCCAGTGATCATGCACTGGATGGTGCACTGACTCGGATGCAGGTTTCCGTTCTCGGAGATGAATGGCTGTAACGAGTGCTACTGAGGTTTTCATCAGCCCGGGATTCTCTGTTCGCCTATCGCAGGTCAACTGGCTCAAAAAATGGCCTCAAAGGCAGCCTATCAGCGGTATGCCGTATGCGCCACGAGATCCGAATGATCAAGCTCCTTTAACGCATGGATTCGGTTCCCACCAGAACACGTTCCAAGTTATTCCTATATATAACAATATACATGAAGAAGATACCCTTCGCGCATCTACCAGTCTCAGACAAGTGGACATCTCTAATTTTAATTCTCCATGGCAAGTGACATCCCATTAGATGCTGGCACTTTAATGTCAACCGTGCTGGAAGGCATTTTATACGGCGAGTTTTGCAATAGGTTTATCCTTCTCGTGCTCACCAAGCTAGGGTAATCTCTCCAGGCTTTTCAATCCTTCTGTTTATGGGTACGATCTGGTCTCTGACCTACAAACAGCACAAAAAAGACATCAATCGCCCCATTGTCATGGTGGTCATCTTGCTGTGGATGCTGAGTACTGCAGTTAGCGCTTCTTGCTTCTTAAATCTGTTGACATCTACTGACGTCTCCCAAGCACATCATCGTGAACATTATTCGTATTGAATATGCATTTGTAAAGTATCGCAGCACATATCCAGGCGGGCCAGCGGCATTCCTCGCAGACGTTACCCAACAAACGTACGTACTCAAGCATGCGTTATACGTCTTACAAACTTTACTTGCTGATGGGGTGGTGGTGAGTTTATATTCTTATCTCTGCCTATTTTTTGGTTTCAATTGATGTCTGTTTGAACTTTTGTGCTTATCGAGATTACCTGGTTTTAGATCTATCGCTGTTATGTTGTTTGGCAATCCATCTGGATTATCATCCTACCAAGCATGCTGTGGTGTAGTGTCGCAGGTTAGGACTCGATCAGGCTCAGGAAGTCGTGCATACTGACGTTGTTTTGAAGTGACTGGTGTTGTTGGGCTCTACTGTGCGTCGCAATCCGGGAGTAACTCTGGAGACATGTCCGCCCAAGTGCTCGCGCCATGGGTCACGGCTTTTTTTGCCCTCACGATTGCGACTAACTTATTAAGTTCAGGTAAGTGCTTTTATGCGTGTGCGGGATGTTGAGACCCTGAGTGTGTTTAGGATTGCTGGTATATCGCATCTGGTCGATTGAAAGCAACGTCTCTACAACTCGCACTACGAAGAGCACTATGATCCCACTCATGCGCGTGCTTATGGATACTGCCGTTTTGTACTCTGTGGTGCTGTTCATTGCATTAATCTGTTTCGTCTGCTCGAACAATGGAGAGGTTGTCATGCTAGACATGGTGATTACGCTTTAAGCACCTGTCATCGAACACGAAACTGAGCTTCAATTCTCTAGGTCATGCCGATTGTATCAATCGCCTTCTACATGGTGCTTGTTCGCATCGCAATAACTAGAAATACCCGCAATTACTCGAACATCAATATAATCAGAAGGACAAGTAATGAATCGAGACAGGAAAGCTCGCGGCAAAATATGAAGCCTTTGCAGGTACATTTGTCCCAATTCAATGACGGTACCCCAGGGTTCGGCAAAGGGAATGAAGACCAACTATCACCACAGGCAGAATCTGTGTAAAACGCACCTCGAAATATGTATGTAGTCTACTTGAAATTGACCTCAGTGCTATGCTATATAAGCGCAAGAAGCTGACCCAAGAGTTGTATATCGACTTCCTGTGCATGGTGCTCAGCGCAAGTAAAGCACCACCTATCATCACAAATCCACCCTTCCCTGGTCCCAAATAATCGGTCAAAAATCGAGAATCAGATACCAGTACATAGCGGATCATCGCCTGTCAATGGGCCCAGACCAAAGTGCCTCAATAATTCAGCAGGCACACAACTCGCGCCAAAAGGCCATCTTTGCTTAGATTCCAATATACAGTGGAAATGGGGAGCACAGGAGTAGATGTGTTGAAGACAGCGGAGGAGAATGAGACAACTTGATATTGGTCAGAAAAATTCACACATCGAACACCTTTTCACCTTTCAAAATCGCAAGATGGAAAAAAGAGGAAAAGCCTCGATCTCGTTATACTCTCACATCACGCTGATCTCCTTGGGACTGATGAAGAAGTCAGGATCGTTGTATGACGAGTGGGGGTGAGGTGGATGCGTTTGTTTGGCGCTGAAAGCAAGTATTAATTGGACAAAAGGATGGGTGGAAGGGAATTCATATGAACAGCGTAGCAACCACAGATAAAACCGGATGAATGAACAAAGACACAAGTCGTCCTGCTCCGAAGATAGCGAGGTCAAGCGGGCAGCGCGGTCCGGAGTATGATGCTGTCGGCGCAGCAGGTGCTTGTGTGAGACCGTCACATGTAGTATCCCCAGCATGCAACTACAGCTCGAACCATAAGATTCAATAATACATTCAGGTCGGCTATCCCCCCGATGATGATGGCACCCATCTTTTTGATCTCACCTGAACTGTGTATACCAAGGCCAGATTCATGATAGGTACCTCCTCAGGCTGATACGTTTGAGGCTGAAGCTGGCACAAGGAAGGGAGATTGGAGGAGAATGAAATTGTCTGTGCCTATGAACACGTCCTGTTATGTTTATAATGCATTCAGTGCTTCTTTGGCTCAGTATACGAAGCATTGATTGCGAAGACGAAAGATGTTTGTGTGCATAAAAAGCAAGCCTGATAGAAAAACAAAACGCACCTAAATCTGCCATTGCCCTTCCCAAGTGTGATACCGAGGCACTGCTTATGGCCGCACCCTGAATAGCCCATCAAAGTATTTTTTTCGAGGCAGGCGTCAATTTGAAACTTGCCGGGACGCTCAGATACGATGGAGGCCCATCCGCCGAATGATGAACGACTCAGAGTTCAATATTATTATTGATCCAAACTTCCGACTTGATTACATAACATTTTGCACTTGCTCAGCTTCCGCCTTCCAAGTTCAAACGATGTTGAATGAAGCAGTGTTGCCAGGCTGGACAACTTGGCTTGATGCTAATCTTAATTATTTTGGCTATATCACGCCCATCTGGGAGTTGGATTCATTACCAGTGGCCCGTCTACACGTCACCAGTCTACTCGTTGGTGGCTCAAAACTCATTTCAATTTCTGTATAACGTGCCATCTCCCTGCTCTCGTTGTGCCTTCGCTTCACGGCCGGCGCTCCTCTCATCTCAATGTTGTGTGCATTTGAACCGTTCGGACTATGCATGTACAAGCAATGCGGCCGCACATGGTTGTAATGTATCACAGAAAATGGAGAACGAAGGGGAGGTTTGCGCTACAAGTAAACCCGATACAAGGACCAAATTCGTACTTGCTCGTCCAAGATGGAATACAGAGACACTATGTGGCCGTGTCACATTTCTGTGAGTGCGTTACAAAGGCCTGAACATGTCCAGGACTACTTGTATATCGCATCTGGATGATCGAACGCGATGTCTCTGCAGTTCGCACCAAGAAGGACACTCTGATGCCAATTCTGCGTGTGCTTATAGATTCCGCTATTTTGTACTCTGGCGCTCTTCACCTTATTAATCTGTCATGTGTGCTCAAATGACAGAGAGGTTATCATCGCGGACATGGTGATTCCGTCGCAGACACTTGTTATCCAAAGATACTGATCTTCGAACAACTAGCTCATGCCGATCATATCGATTGCCTTCTACATGGTCCTTATTGGCATCGCAATCAAGAGAAAACATCACAGTCATTCCTCAACTATCGGGACGGCCATTGAAATGGAACAAGGCGATCTGCAGCTGCATCCTATGCAGTTTTTGCAAGTCCAATTAACGCTCGATGACGCGACCGCAGACCCAGTGGGCGTCATAGGGAGTAAAGAACGGCTATCGACATTCCAAGCAGAGTCCAGAAAGGGCCTGGAGTTGTAAACAAACTGTATGCCACTCAATTTATATTTCTCCAAAAATTGTTTGTGCTTCTATTTTAACATATCATCATACTTGCATGCAGTTCTTTAAATGGTGCCCTTTTCGTGTTTCGTGTCATTCTCACACAATCTCTAACTTAAACGAAGTAGCGCAAGAGTACATGTGCTGGTCTCTAGAGACAGTGGACTTCCTTCAAGCTCAACGGGAGAAATCCAATAAAGATCAACATGAAGGCCAGGCTGCATTGATAGTGATACGAGTCAGTTTTAGAGGTATTGTATTTGATGTTCCGTATGGTCCCTGGAGTGTTTCAAGTTGAGCCATGGTACTATTTTATCCAGAGCTTCAGATGACCGATGCTGTGTTGTATACAACTGTGGCTATATACCCTGCTGTGGCCATATTGACGCCGACTCTGATCTCTCTTGACTCCTGCTGATTGGCAATCCTGCACTGAGATGTCCGGATTGCGTCACTTCCATGGACAAAGCCTTCATCTGGCCATTATTTCGAGTTGATTTCGAAAACTACACATGGTAATTGACTCGGTGGGAATAACACAGAACAACTCAAAAATCGCATCAAGCTTGCTCATTCGCCGAAAAAAGCGCGACATGAGCTTGGTACATATCTCACACAACATACTTACCGCGCCCACGGCTTAGTCAGCCACAGAATGTTTCAAATTGTCGCAGCGGCTCTTCACCCCTTCTTGCCTTGCCCTCGATACGCTGGCACACAGTCGCAGATACACTGCTCCTTGAACTACGAGTATCATAAGGATAGAAAGGTGGATCATATTATGTTTGTGTCATGTACCCAATTTCATTTCACACACGCCGGCGGCATTTCCAAAAGGAGTGTGTAATACAAATTTCATTTCCCACTGAGAGCATAAGTTTGGCTGCCTGGCAGTGGAGCCTCACTAGTAAAAACAAAACACACGCAAACCGCCTCTCCTAAAAACGGTCCACCCACTCCAAGTCCAAAGCCTATCATGAAAGACCGCCCAATTATCATGCACAAGGCATGGCAAGCGCTGAAAGCGGGGCACGGCAAAGACGAGCCCAAGCAGAACGATGCGAAAGTACGTGACGCCAACGCATCGCGGCACAATGTATGTATAGACTTGTATAGACTGATCCCCCATCAGCAGACGTACGCTTAAAACATGGTGTGAGCACATGGAGAAAAAGTGTACAATTTCCTGCGGTTCAGCCGTTGCCTGATTATTTTGATGCGCCCTCAGGAAAGTCGTTCAAAGGCTAGCTGACATGGTTTATGCGAATTCTGTCCCAATCTGACCTTCTGCAGGTCATGCTCTCGTGCTTTTGTGCGGCTTCGATGTTTATCATTGTTTTTTACACCCATATTTATGCATTGACGCACACAAGACGCAGTCCAGATGTTGCGCCTTTTGGTAAACTTTCGTATCCTCCGTGCCGTGGGTTCTCACCCATTCCGATCAGGTAATAAGCCCGATTTCTTTTCTACTCTGATGCTCAATGTCACCTACCGAATGCACAGGATTGCGTGGGATGTTCCACTGGATATTTATGAATCACTAAACAGTGCGTGTACATTCTATGCTTTTTATCGGTCAGCGAGTAGCCAGAATGAAGGACATACATCTATCTGTGAACGGCATCTGTGGGGCTTATGGAACAGGTACCAGAGACATGGCAGTCCAAGGCAAGTCCAAGGGTGAGGTTCACCCTAGTCACCTTTATTCAAACCATATTTAAGACAACCGCTAGGAACTTGTTCTTCCTGCAACTGCAACCGAAAGTACTATAGTTCCGGCAGACCAGTTGATAGACGAAAGCAATGCATCATGATACAGCGGCCGGATGTCGTCACGATATCCATTCTTAAATCCCACCTCACCCGTGGCGAATAAAATAAATCGTCACAGATCATCTGACACGATGGTATATTTAATGACACAAAAAACTAGCATAGATACCCACACTTTGCATCTCCCAGCTGGACTGTAGACTCACTATGGGTGACCTCCCTGCAGATGCCAGCGCTTTGATGTCAGCGATGCTGGAGAGCATTTTATATGGTGAGTATTGCAGTAGGTTTGTCTGTCAAACGCTCACCAAGCTAGGGTCACCTCTTTAGGTTTTTCACTCCTCATGTTTATCGGCACTGTCTGGGCTTTGAGCTACAAACGCCGGATGCGGGACGTCAATCGCCCAATCGCTGTGGTAGCCATCCTGCTATTGTTAGCGAGCACTGTGGTTAGTTTCTTGCTTTTTACATAGTATAGGGTCATCGGCCAACAATTCTCAAGCACATGGTCGTGACTATCATTCGTATTGAAAATGGACTGATTAGGTATCGCGATACTTGGCCAAACGGGCCAGCAGCGTTCTTCTCAGACGTTACGCAAGAGACATATCTGATCAACCACGCGTTGTACATTTTCCAAACTGTACTTGCTGATGGGGTGATGGTGCGTTCTTTTGATCTGCATTTAAGATCCTATGGACTTATAGGAACGCAAAAGATTCATCGCTGCTATGTTCTTTGGCAATCCACCCGGGTGATCATCCTACCAAGTTTGCTTTGGTGTAGCAACATAGGTCAGGTTGTAACGATATTCTGGAAGTCATGTGCTCTGATACTGCTTCACAAGTAACTGGTATTCGTGCGGTCTACGGGAATTCACAGGCCACTGCTAATCCCGACAACGTTTTTGCCGTCGACGTTGAAAAGTGGATCATAGCATTTATTTTTTCGACTCTTGCAACTAATTTGTCGTGTTCAGGTAAGCACGTTCTCCCCAGTCCAATGTTGAGGCCCTGAAACTCGAAGTGTCCAGGATTACTGGTATATCGCGTCTGGAGGATCGAACGCCGTGTCGCTAAATTGCGTGCTTCGAAGAGCCCTTTGATGCCAATTGTGCGCGTGCTTGTGGATGCTGCCGCCTTGTACTCTGTGATGCTGTTCGGCTTTCTGATATGTTTCCTCACCGCGAGCAATGGAGAATCCGTTTTGTCGGACATGGTGAATCTGCCGTTTACCTCTTTTATGGAAGACAATATTGAGCTCTGCTTGACTAGGCCTTGCCTATCATATCGATCACCTTCTACATGGTGCTTATTCGCATTACGATCAATTGTCGATATTACGTCTCGACTGCCAGTACTAGACGAACGACCGAGGAGATGGAACAAGGACACGTACAGCGATATCCTATGAAGCCCTTGGAGGTCTACATATCCCAATTTACGCAGAATGACAACCCCTCGTCTTACAAAGTCGGGAACGAAGATCGACCATCGACAGCGATTGCGAAAGAGAGTCAAAAGGATATTTGTACATAATATAGTCAGTATGAAATAGTTGGCATGAATGACCCTCTACTATATTTCCTCAGGACATTAATATTGGCCTACTATCAAACATGGCAGCGCATTCGAGTTGACACGTCGAGAGGCTGGGCAGTGTTCGATTCTGGTAAGACTCTAAGCGAATTCACGTCACACTGGTGGGGAGAAGAAACGGAATAAGTAGATTCCGACGTGAAAGACAGGAGATGATTTGGGAAGTGTTGGGCGCGCCATAGGCCCATAACTACCATCGTCAGCGCCGTGACAAACGGGGAAATTGCACAGGAGTGCGGCCTGGGAGTAATTGATGGATTATGAATCCTAAACCTGCGACATATACCACCAATTAGCAGAGTATCCTATCTTTAGTGGCACATGCCAGAAATATGATAGCCTATGGCAACTCAGCAGGAACCTGGAAACCTTTAAGCGTTTGACCATTGGTCAACCGGCGTTCCAACTTGCTTGTTCCAACTTCCCAGCGTAGTGATGCCGACGAGTCGTTTGTGTCAGTTACTCCGTCGGGTGCCACTGTGTAGACCGAACTAAATATACAGGGCGGCACTGGTTAGCTTCCGCATTGACCAAGTACTGCATTGCATTGCATCATCACCCCGTATGCTTGCGGTTCTTGGCTTGTCAGAATAAGAAGAGTATTCAGCGTAGCTGGAGAAGGTAGACACAAAAAGGTTTGCTATATCGTGCTGCAGCGTCCTCCCATGCACCTACCCCCTTAGGATACCCACGCAAACCTCAACTTCTACTCCACCCCCCTTCACTCCATCACCCATAAACGCACCCCTAACCCTCTCACACGCCCAACGCGTAAACTTCAATACCTCTTCATCGCGTAACGAAGGCGGGACATGCGGTGAGAGCGTGATTATCAACTGCGGTTCTGGTCCTCTTAGCGTGTCGGGAAAAGGGGATGAGGAATCCGAGGGTGAGAGAGCAGATCTTGGCGCAGACCGTAACCCAAAAGACTTCGTATCCCCTTGTCCAGGCGGACACACCTGCCATACATGCGGAGCAGGAAGACTCATGACGTGTTCGTGTCGCTCGATTTCGCGGACGACACGCCAGAAGGATTCCATTTTGGATTCTAAGCTGTTCGTGCCTTTTGCGCTTGTCATCCCTTTCACGCCTGTCATACCCATGTTTATACCACTCATACCTCCCTTGCTTTTCGTGCCAATACCACCCACGCTCATCGCAAACGACGCTGCAGGTGCAGTCTGCAACAACACACCGCCTAGAACTATACATGCTGCGTATGCAACAGTGCGTGGTGATGATGACTTGGAGAGTCGCTAGAGAAAGGTCGAAGGGTGTGTAGTGTGCGCTGCATCGAGAGTCAGTGTAGGTTATGTCATCGAGCAAGATTATTTGAAGGTAAGCCTATTGGGCAAGCAGTGTTGCGAGTGAGAAGAAAAGTCGTAGCAAGAAATGAATGAAGTCGAATAACATGTCGACATAAGTACTCACACATTCAGGACCATTTCACCCCCCAAAATTGCCACACAAAACAGTATCGGAGGAAGAGCGTATGGATTCCTCAGTATTCTCTCCCATGGTGCTTGCACTTGTCCTCTTCCTGGGACCAGGAACGATGGATGGAGTCGGGAGCGCTGGAACAGGGAGAGCGGGGATGGGAAGTGTATGTGTTTGTTCGTTACTGGTGAAATGTGTTAGCTAGGGTTTAGGAGGAACAAAGGGAAAGGAGAGAAAGGAGGGAGAAAGAGTACGCGTCAGAACGAGTATGCAATCATTGTTCGGATTATATACGACCATGTTATCATTACGCACCCAACCAGAAAGACAAATAAACCGGCGAAGCAATGGGACGACATACGAAACGGAACGAAACTTGGACAAAACAAGAACCATGTGAAAAGAGTGTTGAACGAAAACACACACCTCTAACCAATACATCATGGTGCTCGAACACAGTGGAAGTAGCAAGGAGCGAGAGAAGGACGATGATAACGAGACCGAGGGGGTATCGCAGTCTGTGTATGTTGTTGGCGTAGATTCCCCGCACAAGAAGCAGATCAAGAATCAGAAGGCCAAAACCAAAATCAAACCCCAAAGAGAGAAAATCGAGCCCATCAGCTTCACCAAAGCAGACAAGAAAAAAAGGAGACGCACCCCAACATTTCAGGTCTCTCATCCCCCCAATGATGATGATGCCCATCATTCCCCATCTCACCTGCGCCGTGCAGACCCAGGCCTCGCGTGATACCCCCAGCTGCGTTCAGTGATGCATTCAAGGCTAGCACTGACGCAGTTGATGCAGCGGAGGGAGAAGGAGAAGGATACCCGTGTCCGTGTCCGTGTCCCGCAGAAAGGAGAATATGTTCAACAGCTTCTTTGGCTACGTATACGCCTGAGAACATGAGGTAGACACATTGGGCAAAAAGGAGAGTTGTTTGTGTGCGGGCCGGGCTGGGTAGGGGGTTAGTGTGGGTGGGTAACATTGGAGGTGAGGGTAAAGGGTGGGTGTACGCAGGAACATGAATATATGCGGAGACGAGTGAAGAGCAAAACTCACCCAAAGCCACCCTTGCTTCTCCTAAGAAGAGGCCCGCCCACTGCGATTCCAAACGCGTCGAACACGACCCAATACCCTAGGCCTGTACATGCCAATGACCCGATAGCTTGTCCGCGCACCCAGACCGACCCGCCCAAGCATAATTGCAGTATGCATGCAACTCGTGCCAAAAGACCATCTTTGCTTAGATTCAAAGAATGATAAGGTGATTGAGAGGGTGCAGGGGATGTTGAGCTGGAACGAGAGCTGGTGCCTGTGGTGAGATCGACCTTGCTAGAGCATGCGCTCTCTCCGCTTTGGACGTTGCTCACTGGACTCCATGGGGACATCGGAGCAGGGGTAGGAGCCGTGTGCAACTCCTCAGATTTTGCTTCCGGTTGTGGTTGACGAGCAGGATCAAGGAAAGAAAAGAAGTTATGAGAGAGGGAATGTTTATGATGATGACCTCTACGTGCTGTCACGCCAGCTGGGACTGCACCTTCAGAGTTTGACTTGGGCATAGAGCCCGAGGAGCCGAATGAAAAAGAAGCGGTAAGGTCATGCCCGATCTGAAAGGGCTCGCTTTGAGATGCGGGTATATGAAGGTCGGTTTTGGATTGTGGATTGTTATTCGGGGCAGATTCGACGTCTGAAGGGAGATCTTCAGAGATGGTTGCGTGTGGGCGGGGAAAGAATAGCGATAGGTTGCGGGAATGCATTCGGCTGTGTCTTCGTCCATGGCCTCTGAGTCCTTCTGCAGCGTCGTCAACCTGACCCGGTTCAAACGGATGGAGTGGGACATGGAATGTATTCGCAAGCGGGGATGGCACGGGTGGTATGAACGGACCCGAGGATATGCTTCGTACCCGAGCATGGGATGCACGGAATGGCGAACTAGGCGGTGAGTTCAAAGAAATGCTAGGTGGGCGTCTCACTATTGGTGAACGTGCTGGTATTCCTGGACCAAGCTGTGGTAGTCCGAGTCTAGCAGGCGGCGCTGTCAACGTAGGCGCCGTTGTTGGCTCATTACTGTCTGGAATGAGGACAAACGTGTCACCGTCATCTGGGTCTTCCTTGCTGGACTTTCGGCGGTGCATGCCTGCACTGCTAAAGTAATTATGATTCTAAAGAGAGTGGAATGGAGAAGGAGCGGCTTGATGGTTGTCGTCTAATTTACGTCCCGAGTGCTTATTTGGGGCATCGTGAAAATGCTGCGCCACTGCTGCGACTGCTGCGGCAACTGCCGCGACCACTGTTGCGGTGCTCTCAAACTATGCATATCAACTAGTCTACACATGCTGCTAGCTACTTGGACCTCTCAGTGTCTTCCGAAGGAGTCAAATGGTCTGTCACATTGAAATCTAATTGAGTTACAAAGTGATTTTACTCTCTTATAATCGAGTGACTGCACAGTCGCGGCCATCACTTTAAGCCGCATCATGATTCTGTGTCACCTTTCTTCGTTTCTTAGGTTTCCCACTACTGTCATGGGATTTTGGTTGCTCTCGCTTTCGAGGTCGTGGCGCGTGTTGGCTACTAGAGCTCAGAATCTTATTTGTGCTTGCAGCCACATTTTCGCTGTCACTGAAATCTGACCCGCGCTAATGGGATTGTCAGCTAGAACCGTTTGGAAAGTTAGCAAGCACGACACCTCAAGCTCATTTTTATCATAATCAGCGTCTCCTTCATTGCGATCATCGTGGTTCCAGTAAGATGGAAGCCCAGCATCCCCCCACTGATAGTTTCTCGCAGAACCTGACTGAGCCGACTTCTCGAACAGACGCTGCTCGAAGACCAACAGACATTCCAGGTCAGCAGGATGATAGTAGTTATAGATGTGCCGGATTAAGCCCTGTTGTTTCATCCTTCTTGTCAGCCTCGCATGCGGAAGATTGAAAGACACGGACTCACAGAATTAAACATCTTGCTAGTAGTACTATGTAGTCAATACTGCATAATCTTGAGGACGAGGGGACACTGAATGATGCGAGATGACACAAATTGATCGATAAAAAATCAGCTTGATTGCAAATCGAATATTGACTACTAACAGATGATGATTGACATACTATGTACCCCTGTCGCGGGCGTCGCGGTCGTCGCGGTCATCATCTTTCCATATATGGGCAGTGCTGCGACATTGTGACCGCGACGACTGCGACACGCCCGCGACAACTTGAAGGTGCTGCGACACTAGTTAGTCAACATTTATAAAGTAATTACTTGCAATGTGACAACGTCAAAAATGGTAATTGTGCGCATCATATTGCAGACTCTCGGTTGGTGGATTGGCGCAGAGCAATAAGCAAGTTGTGTTTAATTAGTATGGCATTCTTAGGATCCTAGCAGTATAGGCCGAATGCTGAGGCCACGCAGGTGCGAGCTCCACCTACTTACACCGTTCGTCACCCGGTTACACCAAAGGCAGTTACTAGGTGAGGAGGGCAGAGCTGTGAGCAACGTGCTTAGTCCTTGCAAAGATGCCAGGCATTGGCGAAGTTAGTAAGAAAGGCTGTGGTAATATTAGTGTGTATCGCGGCAACTACCGCAGCAGTCGCAGCAGTCACTGTGGAAACGAGTTTTTAGTCAGACCCGATTAGTGTAGGCATAGACCATATATACAGAATATAAACAGATGTCGCGTACAACGCAAATCTCGAAGCGCTAGACTAGCGAGAGGTTCATGGTGCTGACTCTAATCCAACCTCGTGTACATTAGTTGTGCAGAGGTAGATTTGTTGTCCTCGGACCTAAGCCGACATCAGGAACATATCTGCATACATGATTCGCACATCCGGTTTATGTTTGGATACATATACAAAATATACCTGATTAGACTCTGAATAGAATATTTACATGAGGATATGCTTCCTAGGATTCACCATCCGCTTGCCCATAGCTTCCTGCACGCTCTTCTCTTCGTTCCCTACACCCCACATCCACGATGTATGGGTCCCAAAGCTCACAGAGACGCCCTAGTGGTACCCCAATGTATCCTAATCCTAGTGTCAGTACTAGTCAAGACCGTCAGATGATGAATCATGGTCCATACCAATTCAGCCACAACCAGCCGCTTCCATCCCCACTGAATGCATCCAACAACAGCTTGCCCCAGCATGATGATTTCTTCAGCAGACCAGTGCCTGAGCATGCAATGGTAAGAGTCAAACGATCCAATGTGCTATGGAAAACTCACCTATTAACAGCTGGGAGAAACCCCCAAATTTGCTGGCACACTGTACCTGGGTCACGGAAACTCACAAACACCTTTCTCGTCAGGCAGTGAGCCACGATCACGTTCGCAGTCCTTGGCACCTAGTGGAGGCCACGACTCTGAATATAATCAGTTTGCACGCCCTCATCAATCACATGCAGGAACATACCCATACCAACGCGGCAGCTTGCTTTTCCAGGATCAAACTGGAGACAGTGAATTTGTGCGTCTGTCTGAAAGCATGCAACAATTTTGTGGGAACATTATGACTTCAAACAATGCACTTACGGCTCAAGTCCAATCATTTCAAGGGGAGATACAAGGTCTTAAGGCAGAGATAGCAGCAGTTGAGGGAAGAGTATGAATCAGGTAAGGTTACCGGAAACAAGAAAGGAAGGAACATTTCAAACGACCATCCCAAGTTAAAAGTCAGTCATGCTTGTGTTCCTTAAAAAATGTAGAAACTGACCATTCTTGCAGATCATCATTCATCCGATGTTTCCTGACCTGTGCAACATCTCTCGGTCCTTGAATAAATCAGCACGAGCCAAGCTGTTGAATACCGTGAAGCCATTGGAATCTGGAGAGGCATACCGAGAAGTTAACATGAAAAAGATCTGGCACCCAAATTGGAAGGGTAGCGTAGATGACGAGGTTAATGTAGCGTTCATTCAAGAAGTAGTTGATCTAGTCTGGGATAATGAAAAGGTGAGAGTGAACAATTGAACAACATAACTTATGGACTTACCTGGTCATTATATACAGCGATTGCGCGAAGATCCCAACTCGAAATCCGAGATACAAGATTCTGACTATGACCACCAATTGATTACCGATTGTACAAAGGCGTACTTTCGCAACATCCACAAGCAGTTTCTTGAACATCATGATGACGAAAAGGCTAGAAAAGCAGCAGAACGTAAGAACCAAGGACGGCGGCGTTCACGACGTCAAACAGTCAGTCTTCTTGAAATGTAAAACTCAATATGATATCTGACTTACCCCAGGCTACAAAAGCTCGTCGAAAAGCAGCGGAGGTTTTTGAGAAGGAATATGGTCATCCTGGTGTCCTGGGAATGATTGACACGGACTTCACATCAGATGTGCTGTCCTATGGCTCAGATGCTGACCTTACAGAGGACACCCTCAAAAGACGAAGGGGCGCTGATGTGGGAAAGGGTGCGTTCATGGTAGAGGGTGCGCAATGGAGAAGCACTGATGTGAGCTTTGAAGTTAACATTTGAGTAATTTACTGACCGTTTCAATGAAAAAGTATGTGGCCTTCTTGCGTTGGTTGTCATTCAAAAAGTCGAAGGCAAATCAAGGTCCTGATGAACAGAATGAGGAGGTGCCAGCACCCAAACGCCGCAAAGTTGTAGAAAAGAAAGCTGTCAAATCCACTTTTGATCTTGCACCGAGTAAGATGCACAGTGGACCACTGCTCTCAGGCAAAAAGATTGTTCCCTTCCGATCTATGGTTTCCGAGAAGTGGCTGAAGAAAAGGCCAGATATTGCATTGCTAGATGGTGGAGAGTGGCTGGCTGGTTTCTATGGTCGGTTGAAGGAAGGTGATATCCACAAGGATGACGCGAGGTTTCTGAAGGAGCTCGACGAGTGGCACAAGAAGGATGAGTTGAGCAGTGACGAAGAGGATCTCCCTGTTGCAGGCCCGTCCACTGTCAATTAGTCTTAGCAGCAGGGAGGAAAGATTTTGACGAACCATTTTCTTGATGATTACAAAATTTTGTCGCTATTACTATATTTTGTTAGCAGCGAGTCAACTTCTGCAGATGCATATCAAGTACCTTTGAAATATCAATTGTCGCCCACACCTTTGTCTTGCTCTCACCGACAGACACAGTCATCATAGCAAGCTGGCCCGTCACCCAGTCTGGGTCAATGAGATGCGGTAGCTGAGTGTCGCGGTCTAAATATTCTCCCAACTCCCAAAGGCGTACATCCACGACTGAACTGTTAAATGGTCAGTGAAGTCTTTAAGTCAAACATGTAACATACAACTGGTCCCATGGAGATGGCTCTGCACGCCAAGGTTTGAGCCAGCGCATTCGTGCAAACCACATCCGATTTCCTTGTCCACGCAAACTTTGCTCAAACTGGAAAATCTCCAAGATCTCGCCATAAGCATCACAAGGTGACCCATTGTTTGGAATGATGACATGAACGAACGACGAATGATTAGATCCTGTCATCCGAGAGGCATAATAGCGCTTGCCACGAAGGATGACATAGTCAAAAAAGATGGCTTGCCGGTTAAGAGGAAGGCTATGAGATAGAAGCGGGCAGTCCATGCGGCAGTGGACTGGTGTGAGTGGGAATTGAAGACAAAGAGTCTCAGCAAGAAGTCGGTAAGTATCAGTAGACAGGTCTTTCAGGTGGTGGCGAGGGCTGAGCATGTACACTTGATCCGCTAATGCACATACATGTAAAACAATGAAACAAGAAAATATTGAAACTAACCATCAGCGACAACATCGTCAAGGTCTTTTGATAGTGCCGCCAACCCAGCTACCGTGCCTCGTTCTTCATTGGATGCTTTAATCATGATGTCAGCAACCGCACTTGGAAGCAAGTCCTTTGGATGTCGGACAAGAGTGTAAGTCTGCAGTAATTGTAAGCAAGTGAACAGCGCAGCACAACATAACATACTATACGGTTAATTTGGCAAGTACGTTGGAACTCTCGGAAGAATGTTGTTTCGACTTCCCCATTTCCGTGGTTATTTGTTTTGTAGGATTTGAGTACTTTGTTGAGGCGTTCAAAGAGGAAAGTCCAAAAGTCGTGCAAAGGGCCAAAATTACGTGCACATTCACTGACATGGGTTGCATAGTGATGATTAGGTTTGATAGAACTTGATCCATACAGCTGGCAAATCATAACACATCAGAAATCCCCCGAACGTGTGATTTTTACTCACACGGATGAGCCCAGAAGCATATTCACGAAGGAGCCTATCAACGTCATTGATATCTTGGTCAGATATTTGATGTCGGACAATGATGCGAAGCGCAGCGCTAAGCTTCAAGAAATTTTCAGGGTCATCTGGATGTAGGCAGAACTTTGTGTTAGTACTGTCATCAGTATTGTCAAGGCCTTCGTATGCTGGAGCAGTAGGGGCAGGCAGAGGAGGAGCAGGGCGAATTTCTCCTTCAGTGAGACCATCAACTGTCTGCGTTGTAGCTTTGCACTTATGGCTTGCCTTGAATATGATCAACTATACGACTTCAAAATGCAGCAAATAATAAACATGCCTTGTGTGCAGCTGCTCGCGCCTTTTTCTCTGCAGCAATTCTAGTTTTCTCTGCCTGCTTAGCAGCAGCAGCACGAAGCTTCTCTTGGTTCTTGGCCTCTACTTCCTGCTGTTTCAGACTGGCAATGCGTGCCTTCTCTGCCTCGAAAGCATCCTTCCCGTGTTTCTTTGCATCAGCAAGAGCCTTTCTATTGTCAGCATTACGGGCGGCTTCGATTATCTTATCCGCTTCAAGCTTCTCGATGGCGGCCACACGGTGATGGAGTATCTGATCACTGGCGTCTGAAGGGGTGCATGCGGTCCACAATTGAGGTATCTAGAAGACAATAGATTAGACTTTGATATTAATGCAGCCATCACTCACAATAATGGGTCCATACACGGTCGCAAGCAACAACCACTGATCAGCTGTTAGGGATCCCCCAGACGGTATGCCGATGTCTGTTGGTAGTTTGCCACATGCTCCGGGTACTATAAACTGTGCATTTGTTAGATGATGAACACATTAAAAGACTAGAACATACATCTGCAAGCATCTCGTGGAGCGCATCGAGCTCATGATTTGGGCGTAAAATTTTACTTTGTACCCAGATATTATAGAAATGCGTCTTGACGAGGCCTGATTGTAACATTAATTTGTGTCATCACTAGCGATGGCCCGTGTCACTTACCCAGAAATAGATTATGCATTGGATCAATAATGATCTGGTCGACTAAGTTGAAGTATGGTAATCGGGAGAGTTGCATATATCGTGTAGCGAAATCCTTGACAAAATTCTTGCATGCACTGGCTGTTGCAAGATTGCGGTAACGGTCACCTAGCTCGCGCTGTTCTTCATTTGTCTGCCTACGGAATGCTACAGCAAATCCGATCCTGAATAATAGAGACAAATGAGTTGCAATCAAAACATACCTCCTTCTTGAAAGGCAGCCGGTGTGGTTTTGTCGCTCAGAGTGATCCAACAGAGGGTGCAGAAATTAGTGTGCGAATGAGAGGCAAACCCACCCACTTTATGAGCAGCAGGCTTGTCACACACGACAGCAACTAGAATAACACGGACAAGTCTCCCTGATGTTCAAATGAGGGTCGGAAACAAGATGTGGCAATAATGAGGCACATACCGTGAGGACATGACTCCGTTGGAACCCTGATCCCAAACTTCCACAAGCGCAATAGATCTGATACGATAGGACAAAGAAATCTTTGAATTTGATCCGGGTTTTGTTCCTTCGGACCAGGAAGTATGCTCGTACACATAAGATTCGATGTACGATATCTATAAATTATTAGTAGATCAGACTCAGTTGAATTAATCACCCTTACCGATACTCTGGGGGAAGATTACAAACTGAAAATGACATTGGAGCAGAAGAGTGAGATGGTGCAATATTGCTGCGGATGTACGAAAACCTACAAGCATGATTTGTTAGCAACTAGAGATACCTGCATGCTCTATATATGTACCAGTCCAACCCAAGATTGACGCCAATACGAAGCTCATTGTCTGGACCATTCTTTTCGTGAGGAAGGTTTGAGAAGAACAATTTACCATTTGGATCCTTTAGTTTGGTGCGGCACACTGCACCATCAAAAATATCAGTGTATTGACCTGCAACGCGAGGTTTCATGCGCCACCCATCCAGTAGCGCTTCTAAGCCAGGGTATCTTCAATAGAGATTTCAGCTGTTCAGATAGTGGCAGATAAGGATATTTTATCACTGGGGACTTGACTGCTCGTTGGTTACCCCGCAGAGTGTGTTCTGGCAGGAAAAGATCATCAAGGCAGATCGAACAGGTATCCACGGTATGCAGTGAACCTGCAGGAGGGTAAACTTCACGGCAAGAAGGGCAGACAGGAAGAGTGTAGATAGTCTTATCCACACCGAGTACCCGATTGCTGGATTGAAGCGTTATGAAAGGAGTGTCGATGGCAGGTGCAATCGAGAGTAAAATGCAAGCCAATATCGCAAGGAGTGCATTGCACGCAACTCGTGGAAGATGAAACTGGAGGTGAAGCCATGAGACGAGTGCATATATCACTAGTAGATGGTGAGGGAGGTGCGAAAGATCCGTGTGGTCTTCTGAAAAGTAGTCTTCATCAGGAAGGAAGGGATCAGGGTCGTCCTCCCCTGGTTCTGCCTGTATAGGCGCACGGTCTTCTTCATCGGGTACATCAAAGCATCCATCTCCATCGAAATCCTGTATCTCCTCTTCATCATCAAGATCAACTTGCTCTCTCTGCATTTCCTCAATGGTCTTCGCAAGTTGCTGTTCAAAAGAATGTTGCTCAGAGTCAAGAGCAAGTTTGTGTGCGTCATGAGCTGTCAGGCGCCGAGAGCCAGCAGCTGTCGCATTGTTATATGCGTCAAAGTGCTCGACAGCTGCGATAAGAGCCTCGGGACTGCGCATATTAGGACCAAGGTTGGGTAAAGGGCTGTCTGGTGTTGGGATACCTAGATCTGCATCTGTAAGGACCCCATAATCCAAGATCAGCATCCTCCAAAGGATCACGAAACTCCGGAGACAAGGGGGGGAGGGGTTCATGTAATGGAACCGAAAATCCTCGAGGAACATGCCCATTATCTGCAGTGAGCCTGTGAGATGATGTGTTGCCCAACACGCCGGGTAAAGTTGGCCTGATCAGCAAGACTTCGTTGATGTAAATCAGAGCGCTCATGCGAGCGAAATACGTGAGGTGGAACGAGAACACCGTTGCAGTTTGAAACTTTGCAGTAGCAGCGTATGGGGGGGGGCCATGGTGGTGCGGAGGTGTATGTTTTTGACTTAGGGACTTGGACGCGTTTTGATGTGTCACGTGAGCTTGTTCCTACTACTTTACAGATGTACAAGCGGGTACTACATAGAGCAAATTGAGAGCGAAAGCACGCTGTCCTTTAGCAAGCAGAACAGAAGATCAGGCTAGGTAAGGGGAGCACGTCAGTCACTGCAAAATTTGGAAACTTGAAATGGCTCACGTTTGGTATAAACAAGACCCTTAACACCATCATGTCCTACGTTGAACTTTGCGGGCCGTGCTCGTAGGCGCCCAACGGTTGGCAGATATTTCAATGGGTACAACGGGCTTGAAGCCAGCACCAAGGATGGGTGCAGCGCCATAGCCAGAACCATGTTCTTGTGGGGACATCGGTGTCTTGTTAGCATCACCATACTTCTCGCCACGTAGGATGGCGAACATGCCGTCTATGAAAGCGCTACATTAATTAACATACTAGGATTAGGGTTAGAAATATGCACCTTCAAGATCTCTGTACCCATACGGTGATGCAAGTCAGGCTTGCTTGCTTGTATTGGGGCTTCTGGAGGATTGCAGTGAACTTACTGGGCCAAAGCCGGAGGCTGCCAAAGCTGCTAACATTCCAGACAGTCCTCCGGTCAACATCAGTCCCCAGCTTCATGTCATGGTGGTCGAGATGGCGGACAAACCGAGGATCATGAAGCCGAGGGACTGCAGACGTAATGCACGTTAATCATGCTAGAATATAGAACAAGACAATGAACAACTCACCATAAACCCCAGGTTCAGTAAGTGATATGAGGCGAACGATGTGTGGGTCCTGCAAAATGAACGAGAATTTGAGGCGACGTCCTTGGGTGAGCACAAGCGCAGCCAACTCCAGTGTGGAGAGTAGACCTTCATCCCTGCGACGGAAGGATAGCGTGTGAGGGCAGATGGGACTAATGAGGATTGCAGGTATCTCAGGGTGAACCAAGGGTCCTCTGGCAGACAACTACACCGAGAAAAAAGTTAATATCGGTGACCGACTAGTGACAGTGAGAAGCCTACTGAATAAGTGGTGGAGCCTGTGGGTGTGGCTACACAAAGCCCATCGGCTTGCACAGTTGTCATATGGTGTTCATCACCTCCCGTTGTCAAAAACAGCACAGTATACTGTACAAGTAAATCACATGCGTAGGTTGACACGAATACCTGAGTCGTTGGCAGAGTCCACAACCGTTTGATAGTCAGTGAAGTCAAAATTAGTGAGAAAGCCGAGGGAACCAAGTGCGAAAGGGAGAACGGGAGGAACAATTTGCTGAAAGAGGCATGATGTGAAAAGAACGGTGGGTGGATGATGATGACAAGGAAGAGAGAGAATTGCTGCTGGACGACCGTCTTCATGGGAGAGGCTCAAACAATTCTGGAGGATCTCTCTGGACGCCTTCAGCATCGAATATCCGTGAATTGCGCAGTCAATAGCCCTGCTCGTCTGTGGCATGTCACTTTTGGGAATCAACACGTCAGCGAGTTAAATTGAAGCAAAAAAAAACCACATACTCATCATCCGCATCCTGCGGATAGCATTGTTAAACTTCTCCTCGAACGACGGCGATTCTATTCCTCTCCTTTTGCCTTTGCCCACTTTCGTGAAAGACTTATCTTCTGACGTCTCGCTTGCTGCATCAGATTCCACGCCTGAATTCGAGGCCGAGGTGGATAGTGAGGAAGAAGGTTGTCGCTTGAGACAAATATTGATCCAGGAGACCAGGTATTGAACCGGGATTTGAGAGTAATGATGGGAGAGCCGCAAAGATGCCCGAACTCAGAGTGACAATTAGGAACGAGTGCTACATACTGTGAGCAAATTCGCTCGCTGATTATGAGCAATGAAGTACTCACGACTACTTGGAAAATGAGATACCGCGTCATCAAGCTCAATTCGAGAACTGTGCGCGTTGAAATACCCTCAAAGTGTCCGAGGAGATGGAGGACAATCGGCAAGAGCATCATGCTGCACAGGTGCAGGAGACAGGTGGTGAGAGTGGCTGCATGGCCTTCCAGTATTCGAAGGATTTGCGATTCGAATGGGAGTGGTGACGCGGTCTGGAGCAGATTGGGTTGGAGAGGAGAGTGTAGTCTGCAGCACTAGCTGCATCTGAAGCAGCGAATGAGCGATTGAATGGCATGGGGAGGAATTGGAATGATGTTTTGAATCGGGATGTTCTGTATGTGTGGTTAGATTGGTGTGAAACGAAGGAATCATTGAACCCGTGTAAGATCCAGCCGAAGAGCAAAGTGCCATCAAGTGAACTACTGGGCGGCGCAAGGTTCAGAGCAACTCTGGACGCCCTGGCCAAGGTTTGCTGAAGCAATGGTTACTGACCAAGGTTCAGAGCAACTCTGGACGCCCTGGCCATCCCCATGCACAAACCGAGTTCATAAGACACCTTGTCTTCAGACAGCAGAGGATCTTGTCGAGACTCACAACTCAAAATTCAAACAGATGAGAGGGTGCACGTGATGTTGGAGTCATGTGATTGCATTACACCTCTACTAGTATCTGCGACAAGAAAAGATATGCTACGTAGTACTAGTCTTCATCAAATGCAGGATTGTCTTGTTTTTTCTGAGGACATAGTCAGTAACTAGCAGAGAGTACATAGAAAATAATCGGGTACATACCGCATGGTACCAGCGATAAAATTCTACTGGTGTAGCAGGCTCTGATTCGGGTTCGGTCACGCTCTCGTCAATGATGTCGACCAGTTGCTCAGTACTGCTAACGAGCACTTGAGCAGCACACTTCTTAAATATGTGCTATTCAGCGACACGAACGAATACAACTGAGAAAAACTTACGATATCTTCAGCAGCCAGCTCCGATTCAGGTTCTGTCACGCTATCGTCCACTACCGGAGGACCTCCCTTGACAACGTCCGATAAAAATGATTGATATTGCTTGATATGTATTTAGTAAGATAAATCAATATAACTACTATACAAACACTTACAGTTTTCTGGGCCTTTAACCAATCATCAAGCACTCCCGGCGTCTCGGTGTGCGTGTTCACTGGTGTCAGGGACCTTCTACAATACCAGCTTGTGAGCTTAGTTGCTGGGGAGGCTTTCCAATAGATATTTCAACGGTCTGCAAAGAAAATTAGTTGACATCAGTTTAGTTGCACAAGGGACTTACTATGGGACCTGGTGTTCTGCACTCAAACGTGAATTTAAATGCTTTCACCTCTGCGGGCAGCTCGAGCTTGATTGCGTTGCGGGCTGCCATAGCGTGAGTAGTAAGTGCAAGCTGTAATGCGGGACTTAGACGAATTTTTGAAAAACTTACTTTCCTCCAAGCGCGACCTAAACAGACGTCGAAATGTTGAATATGCGGTGTTGATTAGTGGTGGAATAGCAGGTATTTGAAGAGAATAAACGGGGTTTGAATGGACGTGTTGGTGAAGTTGGAAAAGCGCCTGTTTACATGTGTTGCTTCAGACCGAGTGAACAAAATTTGCGACACGTCGGATTTACATCTGATTACAAGGCAGGTACGTTTAGAGTCGTTTTACACACACTGTCTTCCTCTGTTTAGGATCTGGCTAAAATCTCGTTTCCGCAGTGACTGTGGGAATTAACCCCACAACACCTAAAACATTGCCCATTTTGGAAATCTTCACAATTTCAATTATTCTCACACCCTCTCCACCTCACTGCAGCTTTATTACTACACCACAATAGGTCCCCCCTTGTATCTAAGTAGTAGTTTAGTATATATGTGTATTATTTAATACAATAGACCGCTTTTTTTTTGGCTATTTATGGGCCTGCTCCTCCTCCAGGGACCATTCAACATAGGATAGGGTAAAGAACACTTTCGCATTTTTGCCCCTTTGACAGGGATTTGTTCTGGGACATGCAGAACATGTTTAGTAGTATATATGATGAGATTGCCATCTTTATTTGACCCCCTGATGCGCCCTATATCAATAGATACAATATATGTATAGAAAACACAAAATAGGTTCGCATTTTTTGGATTCCAGCTATATGAGCTTAAAGAAATTGTCCCCAACATCTATTCAATAGTAGGAATAATGTATCAGGAGCTCAGGACCACAGGGAAAGATCTTATTGTGTAGTACATTCACCCTCTCCTGGTGGTTTACCCCCTGTGAAAATTTTTCCTGTAGGACCGGACCTTAATTGAGTCAGGTGGTCTATTTATATGTATATTTGGAATATATGTATCATATAACTAGCCCAGGACACACATAGCATCCTTCTACAGGAACAAAAACATAGAAAATCGCATTTTTGACATTTTCGATGTTTTTGAGTATCTCACCCTTGCACATCTGGTCAACTCTGTTCATATATCATCAGTAGTACATGCAAATATGTGTCTCATCTTAAGGATCAGCTAAATATAGGGCGGAAATTTGAGATATAATGTAAAGGGGCTTGTCTACTGATTAGAGGCCTATATGATGATAGAGCCTGTGATAAGTGATCAGAGACCTGGAATACCTTTCATATATGTCCCTCATGATATGAATTGTGCTCCAAGTTTCTGATTATTCAATTTCGATGTTTTGAAGTTATAGTCTCCTTATCAGTAGAAATGGCAAGCATATCGCCTAGCTCAAATCTCTGGCCTCTTTTGAGGTGATCTTGGTGACAAAAGTCAATATATATCATATTTTAATAATATATGATCAGCCTGGATCATATATGCAAGGGTGAGATACTCAAAAACATCGAAAATGTCAAAAATGCGATTTTCTATGTTTTTGTTCCTGTAGAAGGATGCTATGTGTGTCCTGGGCTAGTTATATGATACATATATTCCAAATATACATATAAATAGACCACCTGACTCAATTAAGGTCCGGTCCTACAGGAAAAATTTTCACAGGGGGTAAACCACCAGGAGAGGGTGAATGTACTACACAATAAGATCTTTCCCTGTGGTCCTGAGCTCCTGATACATTATTCCTACTATTGAATAGATGTTGGGGACAATTTCTTTAAGCTCATATAGCTGGAATCCAAAAAATGCGAACCTATTTTGTGTTTTCTATACATATATTGTATCTATTGATATAGGGCGCATCAGGGGGTCAAATAAAGATGGCAATCTCATCATATATACTACTAAACATGTTCTGCATGTCCCAGAACAAATCCCTGTCAAAGGGGCAAAAATGCGAAAGTGTTCTTTACCCTATCCTATGTTGAATGGTCCCTGGAGGAGGAGCAGGCCCATAAATAGCCAAAAAAAAAGCGGTCTATTGTATTAAATAATACACATATATACTAAACTACTACTTAGATACAAGGGGGGACCTATTGTGGTGTAGTAATAAAGCTGCAGTGAGGTGGAGAGGGTGTGAGAATAATTGAAATTGTGAAGATTTCCAAAATGGGCAATGTTTTAGGTGTTGTGGGGTTAATTCCCACAGTAGGTGGCCAAAAATGCGGAGTGATATTTGTTGTGCCAAGTTCCAAAAAGGCTCAGGTACCATTATGCATAATATCAGTATGGTGGATTAGCAACAACCACATCAGGAAAAACCTCCCGGAGGAAAAAACACATAATTTTGATAAAACGATGTAATTCAGAGAATTCTATGTAATTACAAGTATTAAGATAAAACCAGCTGAAAGACGATAAAGCACAATGAGATTCTCGATAATCATTTGAATAAAGAAAAAGTATATCTATCTATGTATGAGTTCAACCAAAAAGTATTACAATGATCGAGAACCGTATCACTCGTCCACTCTCGCGGGACAACAGCTCCAAAATTTGGCATCAGATGGACACTACGCACAATATTGGCCAATGGCACGATACTTGCTACTTTTTCACCACCGCACAATGATCGCGAGAGCTTGTAAAGTCCGTGATGTCGATCGGGAGCCGAAGTGAATGGTTCAAACCATTCGATGTAAGCGAAGTGAGTGGGAACCTTGACTGTTGGCGAAAACAGGAGTGGAACTGATTTTGAGGGTAACGAGAAAATGACTCGCACTTGCCCAACGCGGACTCCTAGATTCAGACGACTGTGAGTGACTCCATCCTTAGCAAATAGTGGTGGTGAAACGTACCTTCTATACTAACAACATCTGGATTCCCAGAAATACTCACCAGAGCAGTATCTGAACGGCGAGGCCGCAGACTCGACCCTGAATTGCATTGTGGTCTGGCATGTACAGAGTCCAATGTGGCTGTTGCATCACCGTGACCACGAGCGTCTACTGAGAGCCACTTTACCCTGTGAAAAATGGGGAGAGTTCGGAATGGGAAATGGACATCCTGCGCTAACACATCCAGTGTTTGACTATGGAGGGGGATAGGATCATTGGCATGATTGAGTTGTGTGATATAGCGTGCAAGCGCTTCACGGAAATAGGTAGCACCATAATCTTCGATGAGCTTGTCTATACTGACGGCCTTTGCAGTAGGGTGCTTTGAAACTGATTGAAGCCGACGAAAAGTCATATCGGGGGGGCACAAATGGTAAGGCATAGTCTCTTCGGCACCAGCACATCGCCAGTTGATATACTTGTCATGGCGTATAATCTTCTCCTTGCGCTCGAGCCACCGCGTCATCTGCACAAATTCATCTTTGTGATTTGTAGCGCGGTAAGCGTCCTTCGCGAAATCGATGTGAAGTCGTTCGGTATACTCAGTATTATAGTTGTCCGTCGTACCAAACATCATAATCATGGCAGAATAGTGGCGAGCGGCATGCAGTTTAGGTAAATTGAAATTAGAACGGATACCGAGGTCAACGAAGATATCCTTATTCTCGTGGAAAAGGTCGAGTGCGTCATCCAGGAGCTGTAGTGACTCCAAGCTATGACATGGATATTGAGCAAGATAGAGGAAGTCCAGTAGGCCTTGCACTGCTCGTAGAAGACGGCCCGCATTTAGATTGTTGGGCAAACGGATGCCGATGACGATGCCAAGGAGAAAACGGCAGATTTGAGCGTGTTCAGTTCCGCTTATACGCGACAAGCAGGTGATACCCTTGCTGAACAAATGTATATGGTGATTGGGAGGAAGACGGCGACACCGAGCGTCAATTTCAGCTCCTCCGCACGCGGCTGATAACCAACCTAAGAGATGCTTTATCAAGCCTTGATATAATTGATGTAACACGTCTGGTGTGATTGCACGGAATATATTGGTGAATGGGAGATCTTCCCAGAAAGGATGGACAATGGGCTTGATGCCTGCTGCCGCGCAAGCACGTACAAATGATAGATTCCCTTCGTCAAGGGCAGCGAGGGCATCTAGCACCTTGGTTAGATTCCGTAGATGAAAAGGAGCCGTGTTGCTACCTGTGTCGTCTGCGTCCACGTCGCATTTTGGACACTCTCCGAACTTGATCCCAGTCACAAGAAGCTGTTCTGGGTAGTCACCCACAAAGCTGGCAAATAATGGGTGGCAACGGCGGAGGGCACCATCCCCACTAGCCATACGAAGTCCATCTACTCCTATGGACTTCAGCGGAGCGAGAACACGACGCAAGCATGCGTGATAAAGGTTTGCCAAAGTCCGGCGGCGTGAAGCTTTGTTGGTGATATGCTGAAGGCGTGTACAAGGTAAATAAGCTAGAAGTATATGTGCCCCACGCGAAGGCTTGCGTCGTATTTCCTTCGGGATGTTGCCAATGGTGAGATACACAGGATAGACGGACTTGTTGCGGAACAATGTGACTTGTGTTTTGTCAGACGAGATAATGATGGGAATGATGGTGCCGCCTGGATTGTCCTTGTCAAGTTTCTTCTAAAGTATTGTAAGTATCATATCTCATACAGACATAATCCGTCATTCGTACCTGTGTATCCCACCACCATTTGCCGGTTGTGCATATCATGAAAGAGACGAATCGTCTCGTCTTCATCAGAATAATGCCGCTCAGGCGCAAATGCTAGATATTTGGCGAAGTCCGGATCACCATACAACGACTTGACACATTCGATGACGTCGCGATAATAGATGTCAAATGCTTCTCCAGCGACCACGATCTGCTCGCGTTTGAACTTAGGACGGCCAGTCGGAAGCCCATGGTCGACAATAGCATTCAGCTCATTCGCATTCTTGAACGAGAGTGATAAGCGTTCACTGATCTGAGAATCAAAATCATTAGTTAGTACAACGACTTTCAGAACAAATAGTATCCAACTCACCCCCTCGATTGCAAGCAAATCTGACAATGCCGTTGAACTCAGACCACGAAGCTTGGCCCATCTGGTGACCTCCCATTCCATCTTGGATGCAAAAGGGTGATACACATTCTCCTCCTCATTGGCCAGATGCGCCTCGTATTCTGCATTTGCAGCACAACCGCGTGTTATTTGCTGACCAGCACGCAGATCTGGGTAGGGCACCACCACGCAACCACGCTGCCCTTGCACACGTGCTTGAATATCCTGGTGAGCACGGCGTTGATCTTCCCAGCCAGCTTCATCTTCATCGGCCAAATCCTCGATGTCATCCATGGTCGCGTCCTCGACTCGATCTTCAACGGGAGGCTCCCATTCAGGTTCAAAATTCCACCCCTCATCATCATCCTCGTCCCCAGCCTCAGCCTCGTACCCAGGCTCGTCAACTTCGTACCCAGGCTCATCAACCTCGTACCCAGGCTCGTCTTCTGCAGTCGGCTCGTCAGGCTCATCTCGTTGGTCCTGGTATGTACTTGGGAGCGCGACTGATGGTACAGTGCTCGACAATGGGGTTGTGGCTCTTGGCCAGATGTTGACTGATGACCAGTTACCTGAAGTCGTCACGGGAACAAGCAGGGCATTGAGTGGACATAGCTATGTTGCTGCGATCTTGGAGATAAGGGCCTTGAGTGTGGGCGTGTCAACAGAACTAGAGTAGAGGAGGTGGATCAGCCTCCACTGAACAATACACCTTGTAAGACAATATACCTTGAGTGCGCGATGATTCGTCTGGAAGGTAAGGCAAAATTTCCAGGGAGCGAAAACTTCTGGGGAGTGAGAACCATAATGACAGCACCATGAGGACATCCCACTAACCTAATCAAGGGGGGTTCAGGTAATCCAGGGCCTGTACACCAGCTGGTTGGCTGTGACGCGGTTGTTGATTCCAGCACTGGTCAACTGTGACGCAGTTGACGCAGTGACACGGTTGTTGATTCCAGTGATGGTTGGCCGTGACGCAGTTGACATGGTTGTTGATTCCAGTGCTGGTCGGCCATGATGTGGTTGTTGATTCCATGAGCGAAAACTTCTGGGGAGTGAGACTATAATGACAGCACCATAAGGACATCCCACTAACCTAATCAAGGGGGTTCAGGTAATCCAGGGCCTGTACAACCAGCTGGTTTGGCTGTGACGCGGTTGTTGATTCCAGCACTGATAAGCCATGACACGGTTGTTGATTCCAGCGCTGGTCAGCTGTGACGCGGTGACACAGTTGTTGTTCCAGTGCTGGTCAGCTGTGACACAGTTGACACGGTTATTGATTCCAGCGCTGATAAGCGCCAGACAATCCTGGCCGTCCTTTGAAAATTTCAAAAACAAAGTTACA